>JABSTQ010009256.1:0-222342 GCA_013358835.2 Ixodes persulcatus | reverse complement strand
CTTGCAGTTTAGAAGGTCTTTGTGGAAAGAGAGAAGGTATCGGTGAGAGGTGACGGTGACCTTGGGAGATGGCTATAAAAGCTGTGAACGGAATAAAATTTGTTAGCTGAGTTTAAGACGTTTGTCCTGTCCCCTTTTTTCTGTCTTACAATATTTCTTCATTTTTCCTTCCCAGTCTCAGGATTTTAAACATCATGATCAACATACACCAGCTCGCCTGCACCTTGACAATCTTTTAGAATTCTTTATCAGTCAAGGACAAAGAGGGAGCGCTTATACAAGTATTGTCAGGCTTCGTGAATTTCTCTGGCCGTTTTTGTTTTGTAATGGCCCATGACACAGGTGTCACCAAAGATGGGGCTGCACTTTTCAGAGTTGGGCCCGCAATCGCAACGGTCACAGTGGACCGCTAAGTGGCCAGACGGGGACTGCCTGATCGCCAACGCATGCCCTCTGACCCTATCATTAATGCACCTCCCCGTCTGGCCAACGTACACCTTACACCAACCAGGCACGTATCAAGGGGGGGGGGACCATGGGGCCCGGGCCCACCCCGAAATCTTTGATTTGCGGGACCTCCTGGGCCCGTTTGCTCGAAGCTGGTTAACTCTAACCGCGGTTAAAAGTTAACCGCGTTTCCTACCTAGGTACCTCCGAGTACCTAGCCGCGTTCGACAAAATCTGGACGCACATTTTCTCCGTGAGTTAATATTTGCGGTAGCTCCCGCCACCTGCCGGTTGAAGCAAACAAAAGCCTTTTAAAAACTTTTTCGCTAGTTTTGTCTTATTAAGAAAAATAAAACCGACATCTTATCGCAGTGTTTTTTTTTATGCATAAATATATAATATATTAAAAAAATCATAAATATTTGATGCATCTATTGTTTCGCCAAACACAGCATAAGTTTACAGCGTTGATTTCGGATCTGGCAACGGTCTTTATAGATTTGTTGTTTTGTTCTGGTATCTTGCAACGCACGTTTCCCGCGCTTTAGTTATCAGCTGATTTTCACTGTTTGTCTTCTCTGCCGTTTGCCCAACCGAACCTCCGACTCGCCCGCCGACTGACTGACAACTGATTTGTGGACAGATTGGCGAAGATAAGGGACGCAATGTCGACTGTGACGCGACGCCGACATCGAAGAGAGCGCGTGTTCGCCAGTACGCTGTTGTGATGGGGACGGCAGCGTGTGTTCCGTGACCGCTGGAACCCTGGAGGGGTTCGACGAGGACGAACTGCAGGAGCGCTTTCGATTCGATCGCGCGGGCATTGTGTTCTCGCCGACACACTACCCCGGACTTGGAGCGGCCGACGCCTCGCAGCCGCGCCCTCTCTGCAGAGCAGCAGGTCATTGTCGCCCTGTAGTTCTACGCCACGGAGAACTTCCTCATCACCGCAGGGGACTACATCCCCGTGCACGTCTCCACTGCTTCGCGGACTGTGAGGCGGTTGACTCTGGCCTTGTCACGCCGTGCCCGAGACTTCATAGGGTAAGTGGTTTGGAGCATCTCCTGGCGTGTCCCCATACTAGGCGCATGTGCATGCCAGTTTTCCGAGAAGGAAGCCTGGGCCTAGATCGCTCGATGAGCAATCACCGTTATTTCAGAAACCCTTTGTATCAAATTTGGTGCGTGAATACCTGAGTTCGTTGAAGGTGGTCTTCTCAGCACACCTTTTCTGCAATTTATTTACGGCGCACCACCTGTGCAATGACCCTTCAGTTTTTGTTTCTTAAGCTGTAGACTTGCTAGCATGAATATCTGCCAGCGTATCGATCCCCCGTATACTGGTACCTCCCTAAAGGAACATTAATAGTGTTGCTTCAGCACTCGATATTTGTTTTTGGTTATGAGCGTGACATCCAGACCAGTGAACTGAGCAGTAAAATACACGAACCAACTGGAGTGTACAAAATGACTCCCTTAGTACCTATTATTGGTGCAGGTGCAAATGCAACTAAACTACAAATAAAGTAGGAGTGCAGATATTTATAAACAGCCTGGTTTCTACACTCTCAACTATGCACTTGGTGCTACTGAGCTAGTCTTGCGGCTACTGAGTACTGTCATGTGCGGACAAGGTTTTTATTGCTCGCTATTGATGAAGATGAATGATAGGTGTGTTATTTTTAAGCACGTGATCACAACAATAATACCATCGCTGTTAATGTTATAGTTCTACAGACTGACTCAAATTCATCTACAATGCAGGTGGCCAGGTGAAACTGCGGGTCATGCCTTGCAACAGGTCTTCTTTGAGGTCGGTGGGTTTCCTTCCGGTCACGGGTGCTGTTGATGCCTGGAAGCACCCACGACTCTAGGATATTCACCGAGGGCTCGGTGTCAGGCAAGCTGGCCGATGGCGTTTACGATGGTCTACTGCTTGGAGATAGTGGCTACACCTGGCAAGCCATGGCTGATGACGCCCTTCTTCTCTCCGTCATCAGCAGCGGAGGTCGCCTGCAATGCGTCGCATAGCACAACGAGGAGCATCGTGGAACGGTAAAGCCAGGCTATGCGTCCTGGTTCGACGCTTCAGGGTTTCGGCACCTTGAGGCACCTAAACTTTTTCATATGGTTGTGCCTGCGCTTTACATTTGTTGCCATTTTTATGTTCTTGCATAGAAGGCTACGGCTGCTCAGAAGCTAGGAAAGGAAGGCGTATCTCTACTCCACCTTATTTATACTACTGGCTATAACCTACTGCCATAGCCTGTAATGTTTATTCTAAGGTTAGCCAGCTTTGTGGGAATGAAGTAAGTCAATTCACAAAATTCAACCATTTGTCAGCTAACTCTATATGTCACATTAATTATTATATTTCTTTCGCTCTTTTCTGTTTGAACTCCAGAATAGAAGTTAGAACTTCTCTGAAACATATCCTTCCTGTTGGTGCTGTATGACTGGGTTTATTAACCTACAAGGTTTTACTAGAAGTTCATACTTTTGAAACAATAACAGTTGTTAGAAATGCGTAAATGTAAAGCAATTCTTAGAAAAGAAGAAAAGCAATGCTTGCGATGTGAAAAAAATATTACACATTGGCTTAGGCAGGTCTTGTTTTTGGACAGTTTGAGTACAGGCATATTCAAACATATCCTCTTAAATACTGCTTATCTCAAACTGCATTTTCCTTGCAGGTTTTTGCGAAGAACATTTTCATTATATCAGTGATGGGATTGCTGCGCCATTTGCCCCAAAGTGATTACCCTGCTACGTTCTGCTACATTTAACCAAAATGTGAGGAATTTGCTCCAACATAGTGCAGAAACTTAATGTCACTTTAATAATACTGAAAATTATTATAGCTCGGCCTCGCTGCCTGGCGGACCGTTATGCATATGCTTACGCAAGTTTTTCAGGTTTTTTAAACTTTTGATTATCGTCTCAAATACCATACTATTCAATCACATTTTGTATGAATTGACAGGCAGTATCTGAAGTTTCGTAATAATTTTCATGTTAGTCGTCTGTTTATTCTGGAGGTTAGCTAGTGTCGTTGAGTGCGCTTTTCACCGCGCTCTGGTGTACTGCACAGAAGCAAACATTACGGAGTAGGCATCGCGATTTTGCATGTCTTGCTTCGCCGCAGCGCACCTCCGTGTTAAGCGGAAAGCACTCCTCCAAAGCGAGACGCAACACAATTCCTGAATACAACTTCGGCTCGTAAATATGATAGATTGTGAGATCCTAGCGGTACCTTTTTCGAATTCAAGATTTGGTGAGGGTACTTCGGTATTGCAAGAACATTTATATGTGCTCTTTTGTATGTTTATTTATTTATGCCAACTCATTTGTTTAGCTGTCAATTTCTATAGGTGTGAGTAGATTAAAACTAAATTGACAGGAGCAGTCGATGGAATCTCGGGAAGAACCTGAATGAGTTCGGCGGGATTGTTTTTAAGTTTTGTTCACGTGCCGTTTTTGCTATGAAGTTCTACAGATAAAATGTAATTTATGTTGGTAATCAAATGACGAGTGCTTTGCTTTTTATCTGAATTATAAATTGCAGTTTTATTACAACCTCTAGAACTTGAAGGAAACATCAGTTTATGTGATCAATGTTATTGTACTATTTCAGTGGCATTCAGTACCTAAACTAACCATTCAAAGCAGTTTGTGTTGTCCTTCATCACTCACATTATTGTCACCTTGTCATGGTGCTTCTCCATGCAACTAAACGCTATAGTTTTGTGTTTGAGGGACTCCTGCTGTGCAGTTGATGCTAACAAAGGTTTGAATGTACGTGAGAAGGCAATGTAGACATTGACTTTTATGTTGGACAGGCCGAAAAATTAAGCTTGACATAATGTTTGCATTGGTATGAATAAAAATTAATGTGTGCTTATGCTACAGAAGTTCTTTTTGTTGCTCCAAAATTGACTTTTGACTGCTCCAAGAGCTGCGCAAAATGACTCGGACCAATCACATCACTGGTATCTTTAACAAGTCTGCATATCATTACTATGTAAAATATTCCAGCAAAAATATAAAATATTAGGCATAATACCATGTTTTCAATGGGCTGGAGCGATGATAGACATCACATGCCGACCTCATTAGATGTTCTTGTTAAACCACTTCAAAAGGATAACAGATACTGCTCTATTTATACACTGTGCAGGACGATAGGCCAGCTCAAGCGTAGGTTCCACTGCCTCCATGCTGAGTTGAGGATGCAGCCAGAGAGATGCTGCGACATCACTGTCGCCTGCTGTGTCCTGCACAACCTGGCCAAGACATACCCCTGCAGCATGCCAAGGACTGTCCTCCCCGAAGAGGTTCCCGTCGAGCCCGTGGCAGCAGGCCGTGACAAAGCAATGAGGCTCGGTACGCCATCATCAGCCAGTTCATCGGTTGAGCGTAAGTATACCAATGTATTGCACATGCTGCTTCGCATGGTCTTGAGTACCAGTGCATTGTGCTGGCAAGGTACCACCAATGATATAAAGTCGTCAAACATTACCTTTTACAACTTATCCTCTGTGATACAATGTTGATATATGGAATTTTAATACGCTGTACATGCTTTAATTATATTTCATCTCACCCGACGAAGGACTAGGGCCCATAGCAAATATACCTCATGGTTTCAAACAGGCTCGGGATTGGACCCGGCGGCCCGTAGCATTGGCTTTATTAGTCCATCGTAGGACGATACCGAGTATAGCAGATCTGAATCCAGAAATCTATTGACAGTTGCAAGTAAAATGAATTTTATTTCTCAGCAGCTGTGTTGCTTTGTCATATGTTAAACAAATACATTCAAATTAAAAATTAAAAACAGCATAATATGTCAATGTTTACTCTTCTCCTAATTGTTTTTTAACAATTTGATTTGCAATTCTGCACGCTGTGTTTCCAGTCCAATTAAAGTTTTTTGGTCCTCTAGTGATTTTTTGACTGATGGTAGAACTCCTCTGCAGCAGTTGCTGCTGCGATCGTTGCCGTGACAGCTTGCTTAACCCTTTCTGTGCACTCCTTCTCCAGCAGGAGATTCGCTCCCCTCCAGCTGCTGCTGCCTCTGTCTCCTGCAGGAACCGCTGTGAAGCCTCCCGGCACCAACGTCAGCTGTACGGCACATTTGTTGGAGCCCGCTGCACCGCCTCCTGTGGCAGACTCTCGTGCAGCACTTCCGCTCCCAGAGGGACCGGGCTGTGGATTTATTCCCCTGGAGCTGCGACAAATGCATGTGTAAAAAGTGGTCAGGTTTTGTTCTTGTCAGTACGAGCAAAGAGAACACACTGTGCATAGTTTGTAACCCTGATAAAGATGCCGATGCTGTGCCAAATTTCATTCATACGTGTTGGTGCAGAGGACAAAGTTTGCTAGCTAAGTTGGTTTATATACTGATGTGCAGGCTTGAGGTCGGAGCATAGTGTTGTTACTTCTTGCACAATTGCCTAATACATGGTGTGGGAAAATGCGCATTTGGTTTTGAAGAGAATTTGCATGCATGTGTTCATACACTTTCACTGTTAAAGGTTCGAATGCAGCTGGTAGCTATGTGATTACAGTTCATAAAATTAGTGGTCACATTTCCAGTGAATCGCGTTGCACTGTGCACATTGATAAGACAACTTCAAACATTACAGCACATTAGTTTCACTGGCATTGATTTTACTCACACGGATTACCAACATGTGGTCTATTAAAAGCTGAATAATGAACTAACAACTAAAAATAATCGGAATATCGAGACATTAAAATATTGTTGAAAAACAGCTCTTTAATTTGACAGTAATTTTATAATTGTAAGATACATAGAAAGGAAGTTATAAGCCGTCAAAAAGTACCAAAACGTCATGCACGGTGGGGTTGCACCTTAACGTCACTTCGTCGATTGTTAGTATTTTTTATATTACACTTTGCCCCGCGCTCCATTATAGAAGATGTAATGGACATGCCCATAAGGCCTCTCGGCATATGCACAGGCCTTGTTTTGAGTAAACACCGAAGTGTGGGGAAACAAACGGGTTAGAGCGCCCCCTATAGTTCGATCTCCTGCCCAATAGGTGGTATTCACTGGACGCCATCTTTGAGGTAACGGCTCACAGCGCATGCCCGGGAAGAGTTTCCCGTCAGCTCTCGGGCCACCGCAAGAGAAGAGGGGAAGGAGAAACGCTCTTATCACCGGGACTCTCCTTTGTAGGTCCCAGGCTTCCCCAAACGTCGCTATTCTCGCTCTAGAAGGTTATAGAATTCGTACAAAAGCATCTTTCCCCTCTCTCTCTTCCCCGGTGGTAAGAAAACAGCAGCGAGCTCAGCTATGACCGCCAGTTATTACTATTATTACTAAAAATTACTAAAATAAGGCTTTGACAACGCCAGCGCGTACCGCGCTCGCAGCATGCTCCTTGGTGTTTAAATAACTAAGGAAAAGGCACTCTTGGATAAGTTCCATTTAAAAATTAGTTACAGTTACAGATAGTTTGGAAAAATAAAAATAACGCGTTAAAGTTACTTCGTCATAGTAACTTTGTCACTACCAAAATACTTTCGGTTTTTTTTTGTTTTTTTTAGCTACAAAGACAATGATGACGACAAACTATAGGGCGCCCTATGGTTTGAAGACCGGTTGCTTCGCTGCGTTTTCATAGGAGCTAAGCCTTTTTCTTTCCTTACTTTTTCCTCAGGTAAGTTTGCTCTTTGCGAATTTTATAGAAAGAATGCACCACCTGTGGCCAACGCTGTACAAAATCGGAACGCGATAGGTTAAGAAACCAATTTTTGCGCTCGATTTCAAGAGCCTGGCCGCTATTTGGGACACGCAGTATAGCAGCGGGAATCTTAAAGGCCTCCCCGGCAGGAAGAAAAAGATCTGAGCGCTTGCCTCATTCACACATCCACCCGTGCGTGGGGCGTTGCTTTCGTAGCTCAAAGAATAACGCCTCAGCGATGATCGTATACCAGGGCAGCAGTCCAAGCCACAGAACACGCAGTGTGTGACACCCTCCAAAGCACGAGTGCGTTGTCTTTTCTTGTGAAGAGAGGAAACTAATAATTATTCAAGTTGTGATGTATATACTGATTATCTAATCGTGACATAACCCGGCCATTTCCTGGTTTAAGCTTCCACTCAATTTTTTCGTGCCCACGAAATTATATCATACCATTTCTACTTTAAAGATATAAAAATGACTCGTAATGATCTCAGTTGTAGCAAAATAATAAAACGATGGACTTGCATTGTACTCAGCTCGGAAATACAATAAATGCATTTCGTGAAACGAAAGCACAAAATGTGACGAACGTAAAACGCTGATAATAAATCATCATACAATGGGTAACAAATGAATACAGTGAAACCCGTTTAGAACGAACCCACGTATAGCGAATTATTGTCGATATCGAACTCACGAAAAATTTAAATCGAAATAAAAAGTACTTTTTATAACGAACAACATATTGGCTATATTGAACTTTTTTCCCCTGGGAAAGCTTCCAAAAATGCGCAAACAATCGTCTTCTAGCCAGTGCCTTCCCCCGAAAAAAATGTAGGAGAGAAAGAAAATTCTAAAAGCTCAAGCTGCGAACAAAAATAAGCGAAGAAAAGCGATCCCGAAGGGGCACAAAAAAAAATCTTCTAAAGGAATACTGAACCAAAGATTTCAGTGTCCATAATAAGTGGCGCACGTTCCATCCACGAGCCAGCAGCCGCCGGTGTGCTCGAGCACACGCAACGAAAATGACGTCATAGAGTGAAATGCATGGGCTTTGGGCCAAAGGAGAATAAAGACAGGCTTTTCATCTCTACAAGTGAAAGCTACGTGCTAGCGTTCGGCGCATGCGTGCCGCCGCCATAACTTTAGTTCACAGGAGGCAAACGGCAGTGCACGAGATGGCTCGTGCTGTCTCGTGCTCCACTCGCGCGGAGCTCCAGCGGGATTGTCGCGCGTGCAGAAAGACTAAAGCTCCCTCGATGCATTACGGCAGCGGTGGCGTAGTTAAATTAGGTGGTGAGATCGGTATATTAATCGCTTACCTTTTACACCAGACACCACTGTGTAGATGAAAAACTTGTCTTTATTCTCCTTTGGCCCGAAGCTCATACATTTCACTGTCATCTTAACCGTGAATTGAGGTCTTTGACGTCATTTTTGTCGCGTGTGCTCGCGCACACCGGCAGCTGCTGACTCGTGGAAAGAACGTGCGCCACTTATTATGGACACTAAATTTCTTGGTTCAGTATCCCTTTAAGCGCAAAGTGGTTGCTTACAAAGAGAAGCAATTAAGAAGAGATAAGCTAAAAAAAAGTCTTTCTAGCGCGTTGTTACAAGGCGGAAGGGAAGAGATGAGAAAGAAAGAAAAGTTCTTGCCTCCTCTCCCTTCGCGCCCTGTTTCACCTAAAGTCACTTTAGTTTGACCTGGGTGCCTTAACATGTCTCGCCAAAGAGAACTTGAAGGCACTCTAGCCCAGGTAGCACAAAACATTATAATAACATTAATTTTTTGTTGTGCAAGTTGAAATAACGTTTTATGTTAGGTGTAAATGTTACAGCAACGTTTAAGTAGAACACACAACGTTTTAGGTATGTTCTCAATGTTAGTGTAACGTTCAAATTAAACATACAACGATATTGTTGTGCACAAAACGTTATAACAACATTCAATACATAACTGTAAAGCAATGTTATGAGCACTAACATTAAAGTAACATTTAGTAACATTATGCTCCAGACATTATTTTGAAGTTTACAATGAAACACTATAGTAACTGAATGCAGAACCGTGAAATAATGAAACAAGATAACAGATATTTCCAATGTTATCTTGAAGTTTACAAGGAAACAACATTCAATGCAAAATAGTAAATAAATGTTATAAATAGAAACACTAAAATAATGTATTGGTTTGATCACATATCTGTTTTTCAAACTTCGAATAATTGTTCCAAATACAAACATTCAAGAAATTATTTGACAATATTGTGTTTTTAACATTATTTTGAAGTTTACAATGAAACACCACGTACAGTAACAATTTATTGGTATAACGTTTTGAAAAGAGTATAACATTTTTGCAAATGTTGTAAGAAAATGTAGTACACTATCTTAGTTTCAGATTTTATTGAAATGTAGCGTGAAGGTACAAAAAATGGCAAGGAAAATGAAAATATATGCTATGCTACTTTTTTGGATTTCATGTCTTTTGCCCTATAAAGATGGAAGCGTTTCGATTAAGCTTTTCTGTAGCAGCTGCTAACTCCAAAAAACGGAAAATCTTGGAAACCTAAATGTAAAATGTGAACCATAGAAAGACGACCATAAATTGAATATACTTGTTTCACTTGTTTTTTGTTTCACATGAATAGAATCGCTTCCCTTTACCAGGAAGGTCTGAGGGGAGAGGTGGTGATTATGTCGACTATGGAGCTTGTGAATATGTAAAGCGATGATGTGTATCACGACAGCCCTTTCGTCCCTTCTTCATAAACGGTCAGTCTCTCAGCTTGCCAGCTTGAGCCTTCTAAGGTGTGCACTATATTTCCTTGGCCCTCTTGAGGTGACATGCATCACGCTAGGATTTACTACAGAGATGCCCGAAGGTGGTGGATTAATTATCTGAAAGTATAGAAACATGCGCTTCCTTAAATAAAAAAAAAATTTTTTTTTTTCTTATAAAGAAATCTCTATTATGCTTTTTTTTTTTTTTCAAAATGATCAAAAATGATTCTGGGCATATCTGGTGTTTATTACGACTAAATAACATGTGGAATGGGAAGAAAATAAAATTGGCAAACATAATATTCGTTTCATTCGGCCAGAATAAATGTCTCAGTGTCCCAAAATAATAAAGTTTTTTTTTTTTTCTTTTCCCTTATTTGAATTAGATATATGTATGATATATTTACTGCACTTTGTATGTAGGGAATGTACATAGGTGTGCTGGTGCTGTGGGAAGGCTGGCATCCATGCAACTATGTGTCTGAGGTTCCTTCGTTGGCATGTGAACTGAAACGGCACAATCAGGGCAACTTCGCCCCCTCTCGACGAGTCCCTGCACTGTAAAACATTTCCGTAATTTTACAAACGCTTTGTTGTAATTCTGACGAAATCTGTGTCCGTTCCTTAGTTAACGGACATAAAACCCGTTTTTTGTTAGGTTGAAAAAATAGTATACGGCTGTGTGCCTAAGAGTACCATAGTAGAGGATAAAAGCATTAAAAGTGCTTTTATTGTTTAATCCTGCTAAAAGCAATTCCTTATAGTAAAGAGGCCAAAAACTGTACCAAAAAACCTACAGTACCCTGCAAAAGGAACAAATTGAAGGGGTGGGGGGGTGAAACACTGAATAGAAATTAAGTAAAAGTCTATAATTCACAGTAAAGCACATAGGCACTGCTCTACGTCACTGGGAGTGAAGGTGGCAAGTTGCCTGTCTACAGATGTTTTCGAGCTTGTGACGATTGTTAGGGGGTTTCGCGTGAGTGCACATAAAGGGATTGCCAGAAATGTGAAGACCACACCAAGAAGGAATGCTGTTGCTCTACGGTAAGAAACGGTTGAAAGGCACCGGCACAATTCTTGCAAACAACTCCCTTCAGTGTTGTCTCGTGATTTTGCAGTTCCACAACGTTGTCTAGGAGGCATAATAAGATCGCAGGAGGTGGATAACAGGACAACCAATGCACAGCAAATAGGTCGAGCCAACGCCTCCTTTATCGGGTACGGTAAAGGCACAATCAAGGTATATGGCACAATGGTGGTCGCCGCCATGTTAAAATGAAACGAAGCCAAGCTTCAGTTTAGTACACAATGCGCTTCAACAATGGTTAATCACAAATAATTATATCACAAATAATTATATAAATATTGAAACAATTTTTTGTATCTGAAAGTTTTAATTTAAGTCGACTAAAACAAGCAAATTCACGTTGCGTCAAATAAATTTGGTCGGAACTCGGAACCAACGAGCATCGCCGCATCGCCATCGCTATCGTAACAAAACACAAAAACGAAGCGAGTTTCAAAACTTTCGGGCGCTTTCAGACTTTAGGAACAAATTTCGAAGATGTTCTCGGAAAAAAGGAAGTGTCCTAGGTGCCGGCATGCCCATGGAACCAGCTGTGGATATGAAACTAATTGGTGAGTGCTCGTCCACTTGTCTTACTTTTTCAGTCCTTTCTGTTCGGAGCGTTTATGACGTGTTCTTGTGTGTGCAGTCAGCGTGAAAGCGAACGTGTGCGGTTCCTTGTCGCACAAGTGCTTTCCGCATTGGATGACCCTCGAGCTTTTGCCCATGAAGTCCCGGAACCGACCTGTCACTGAACGAGCACTCAGATTGCGGGAACGCACCCACAGGCAAAGGTCCCACCGGAGGCAAGGGGGGCCAAGCGAGGCACTTGGTGAGTGCATCAGGGAGCTTTATCTCGTAGATCGGTGGACAAGGCTTGATTTCTGCAAATCGGGTGGCGGCTTGGTACCACCTAGCTAGGCGGTGTGTTTTGCGGAACCTATGTCTGCTAAAGGTACCCGTTAGCGTGCTGGCGCTCGTATTCGCTTCCACTGTGGGAGGTTGGATTCAAGTTCGAATTTCTTCCTTGGAAACTACTCGAAACATTCCGTGACGCGCGCCTTTAGAAGTAGTGTCTGTATTGATTATGTTGCTTGCAAAGAGTATAAAGAGTTCTTTTTCGACTGGGGCAGTGACGTTTTATACAAAATCCTGTATATGTTGCGCCACAGGCGCAACATATACTTCATTGTGAAGGTTGGAAGAAAAAACAATAACGCGCATTGAGTAGTGACAAAAGAAACACAAAAAGCGTTGAATACTGTCTGAGGACCTATGTAGCTTCCATGGAATCCGGCAAGTGCAGTGGACCACTTAGTCCGCCTGGAGACACTTATCCGTGAAGCGTTTGTGCATAAACAATATTGCATTTCTGTCTTTTTTGACTTAGAGAGAGCCTATGACACCACATGGAGGTTTGGAATACTTAAGGATCTTTACAGTTATGGTATTCGGGGTCGTATGCTGAGGTGTATAAGAGACTTTCTGACAGATAGGACATTCCAGGTTAGACTGGGTTGTACTCTGTCGGATTCCTTTGTTCAGGAAAATGGAGTTCCCCAAGGGGGCATCTTAAGCGTTATATTGTTTGCAGTCAAGATAAACTACATTGCCAGGATACTACCACCTTCAATCTCATATTCATTGTACGTAGATGATCTTCAGATTTCCTGTTCCTCTTGTAACACCTCCAGCTGTGAACGCCAGCTTCAGCTGGCCCTAAATAAGCTAGGTACTTAGGCAGATGAAAATGGTTTTAAGTTCTCTCCAGAAAAAACGGTGTGCGTTCCATTTTCCTTACGCCGTGGGCTAACTCTAAATCCAGAGCTTGAACTTAAGGCAACCCGCTTGCCTGTTAGAACCGAGCATAAATTATTTCTCACCTGAAGTCTCTTAAAGAAAAATGTCTTCGAAGCATTAACATTTTAAAAGTTCTAGCCCACAGGTCTTGGGGTTCAGATAGAAAATGTCTTCTTCGCCTATACAATTCTCTTGTCCGATCGCGTCTTGACTATGGTGCCATAGTGTACGAATCGGCAAGACCATCGGCCCTTCATATGCCTACAAGGTTTTAGCTGACCCTCACCATCCAACATATTCTGCCATAAAACATTCAAGGTTCTCTCGCCTTTTCCAGTACAAACCCAACATCGTGCAGCCATTAAGTCTTCGACTCGCGGAATATCACACGTCTCTTCAGATTCCCCTCAATGGAGTGACACTCCTTCAGCCAGCTCACTGTATTGCCCCCTGGGAGAGACTGCCAGTCGCTTGCGACTGGTCCCTTGCAAAATTTAATGAACACACTGTTGCTCCGACAGCCATCCTTCAAGAATTTCAAGAATTACAGGCAAAATATACTGATTATCTCCAGTTTTATACGGATGGCGCTAAGGCTCTGTCGTTTGTTGGATGTGCCATGCACTCGGAGAATATTTATAGGGTTAAACGCCTTAATTCAATTGCCAGTATCTTTACAGCAGAACTGTATGCAGTCTTGTTAGCAATTGATCACATTAGACATAAGAGAATAGAAAGGTCGATTATATTTGTAGACTCTCAAAGTGTAATCATTGCGATTATCTCCCTGAAAGACACCAGGAATACCCTCGTACAGCTTGTGCGTGCAAAGATTAATACAACATTGCAGAACGGATACCATATTACATTTTGTTGGGTCCCAAGTCACGTGGGTATTTTAGGCAATGAGAAAGCTGATAGGCTCGCGTCATCCTCTTAAGGATCTTCGGGAGTTAGCTGCCTCGATACCCTACCAGGACATCAAATCAGTTGTGAGGGCGTTAATTTTCGATAGGTGGCAGAAGGAATGGGACAGAGAAGTAGATAATAAGCTTCACGTCACCAAGCCTATTCTTGGATTGTGGGAGAGTACCTCTTTCAAGAATCGGTTTCCATAAGGTGCTATTTTGTCGTCCCCGCATAGGCCATTCATACATCACCCACAAACACCTGCTTTGTGGCGAAGATCCACCGCGCTGTGCACACTGCGGAGCTGTTATGTCCATCATACACATTTTAGGCGTTTGCTCTGGTCTTGAGGACAAACGACGGCATTACTTTCCTGAGTTTTTCAGATACCATATACCCTTTCACCCTGCTTTGTTACTGGGAGATAACCCTCTCATCTCATTTGATCGTGTACATTGTTTTATTTCTAGCACTGGCCTTTTACACCAGATCTAATGTCACACATACCTGTCAAATCATGACATTCTAAAAGAATACAATATATAGCCTAGTTTGGCGCACTTTGGCCTAAGTTGCATTTTACGCCATAAAACCCTCAATTATCAATCAATCAATTCGGTGGCAATGGGTTGCGTCCGTAAACCAAAAAGACTTTTCCCCAATGCCATCCTCTCAACTGTGCTTGGAACATTTTGTGAATAGAGCGCGCACCAAACTTAACGCTGTACTGTCAGTGAACATGGGGTACGCTTGCAAGGTGCGTGCAAGTTTTCTTGTGATAATTGCTGTTTCAGCTTGGAAATTTTTGTAACTGAATTTATCTTAATATTGATATTTTGAAATGTTGACAATGACTCAATTTTATCAGCTACAACACTTAGTTGAAGGCTGATTTCCGCCGCCGGGTGTGGCTGGAAATTGTCGAAAAGCTAGTTCTATCGGTTTTCCTGAACCGCAATCTCCTGCGTGATACCAGAGAGTTGTGAATACCTATGTTGACTCTCACAATGCGACTAGATTCTTCTTATTTTTAAAATTAGTATATAATGTAGATGGAAAAAAACCTTCAATTTTTGTTGGTGAAAGTTCAAACATGCTCGTGTATCGATTTTGAATCATTGAATCACTGATCGACTCGCTCCGGCAATCGGCCCATCTCGACTTTGCTCTTTTCAGTTCTCGACAAAAGACACACTTCGTCAGCACGGGATATAAACACCGGTGCATGAGCATGTTTCAACTTTCAGCAACAGAAATTGAAGGTTCCTTTCCAGCTACATAATGTACTAATTATGAAAATAAGAAGAATCTAGTCGCAGTGAGTCGGTCAGCATAGGTTCACGGCTCTCTGGTTTTGCGCAGGAGATCGCGATTCAGGCAAAGAGATAGAACAGTGTTTTTGACAATTTCCAGTTACAGCCTGTGGCGGAAGTCAGCCTTCAACCAAGTGCTGTAGATAATAAAATCGAGTCATTGTTACCACTTCAAAATATTGATATTAAAATAAATTCAGTTCCAAAAAGTTACAAGCTTTTATAGCAATTATCAGGAGGAAACTTGCACGCACCTTGCGAGCGTATACCCATGTTCATCGACGGTACAGCGTCAAGTGCGGTGCGCACTCCATTCACAAAATGTTCCGAGCACAGTCGAGAGGATGGCGTTGGGGAAAAGTCTTTTTGATTTAGGTGTGCAAGCCACTGCCGCCGGAAACGGGGGTCATGTGGAAAGCGATGGAGCTTAAAGACATTGCAGCCGCACTCAGCTTGCCGGATTCTGTACAAGCTACATGGGTCCTCAAACAGTATTCTACGCTTTCTGTCATTATTCGTGCACCTTATAACTGAGCAACGGTGTCCCGATGACCGGGGGACTGTCGCCATCCAAGCCCATGTTTCTAATTAACTTTGGGAGTTTAAAACGGAGAAGAAAACGCGAACGAAGTTCGGGCAATGCCTACACCCTACACCGGCAAAGCCTCTCATCCGGGACTTTCACTCTTTCTAACGCTCCAGCAAGAAGGAAAGCACCGGTAGCCCTTTCTCCTTTTCTCCCTTGCCCTCTTTCAGTAAAACGGTCTATATATGGCTCTGCTCTGCTTTAGCCTTGTTGAGCGCGCTTCTTACCGAGCCCTGCACTGCGGAAAAGCAACACTATCGGAAGCAAGCTTTACGGGTGTTGCGTCTCCGCAGTGCACCAGTGCTCAAAAAAAAGTGCGCTCAACGGTGCCGCGAGAACAAAAAGTATGAATTACACGAAAATGCTCTTCGAGTGAAGCGGATTATGAATACATTGAAAAAGTAGCGGGACAACCCAAGTTTTCAAAATTGTTTGACTTAACCAGGTGTATTAAATATCCGAGTCTGAATTATCGCGAGCCTACTGTGTACACGAAGGGAGATCTGACTCAGTTTAATGTGCTTAATATCACTGAATAGTTGTGCAATTCTAATTTGCTAGTTTTATCTCTCAAGCACTTGTTGTATGGAATATTCAGATCAATGCAAATTTTTACTTTGGTTTAACTTATGAAAGGTTTGTCTTATATGTCATGTACAGTAGAAAGCTGGGGAGCTGGGCTAGTTAGTGAGCATGTTGCTCGCTCACTTTAACCATGTATGTCACATACATTTTGTTGTTATTGTGTATTGACTTCAAATCCTCTTCTGCTCTTTATTTCAAGCTGCACTTACATTCACTATGAAGATACCGAAGAAGTCTTCAACTGGAGGAAAACTATAAGCACAAGCATGGAGGAGCATCTAGATGGCCAGCGCAAGGACAACTATAATGTAAATTTTCTCCAAAGTTAAAGCAAGGCATGCCTTCTTCTAATAAAGGTATTGTGGCAAGTAGTAGGTATGGCTCAGCTTCAAGCCGTCACAATATATACTCTTGTTTGTTCATTCTTAATCACCTGTTCTAGTCACCACTTCTAGTCAGTTTCAAGCTTGTTGCTGTAGTACATACAGATTTGTTTTAAATTATTGGTGAGTCATTTTAACAGTTGAGTCTAGCAGCATCCTTGCTCGTATGTATATGCTTCTTTTGGTTTAATTTGAAGCCACAATAAATCTGTTTTAGTACATGTACCTGACTGATTTCATCTTTGCAAGGGTAGTAAATTGCAATTAATTTCGTCTCAATATGTGCTGTGATGAAAAGGAGCTTGGTAATGGTCGTGCATTCTAGCGTTGTTGTTAATAGTGTGCAGTATTGTGCCTTTCACAAACATTCTTTTCCTCAGTTAACGGACATGCTACGATCAAGCTTCTTCAAGAGGTGCATACAGTCAATTCTCTGCAGTTATGTATATAGTGCACTAGATTCCGGTGGTTCATCTTCTGGAAAACATTGCTATGTATGTATGCGAAAAAGGACCTCCTCGAAGACCCAGGACGCAATATTTTGCTGCAAGTCTTAGCTTTTTCAGACCTTGGAAAAGCCATGTCTGTAGCGAAACACTGCCTCTCTTTGGGTTTCAAGGAGGTTCCTTTCCAACACCTTTCTTCCAGCTTTGACTACCTATGGTTTTGTTGGTACGCTAGTTTATAAAACATTAAATTCACATCAAAGAAAATGGTACTGCTACACTAGCAGAATATCCACAAAATGTTAGAAAGAACTTTTCAGTTGACGAAGACAAAAATATTGTAAATCAGACGCAACCGCTACCCATGCAGTTACACCTCTGCTGTTGAACGAGGCGAACTTCATGGGTAGCAATTGCATCTGATTACAATACTTTTATCTTCGTCAACTGAAAAGTTCTTTCTAACATTTTGTGGATATTCTGCTAGTGTAGCAGTACCATTTTCTTTGATGTGAATTTAATGTTTTACAAACGTTGCATAGCGGTTGTAAAAGTGTTTCACGAATGTTAATATAATGTTTCCTTTAATGTTAGTTTAATGTTTTGCAAACATTAAATTTATGTTGTAGGAACGTTTCCTGTGTGTTAAAATAACGTTTGGAAAAACATTAATCTAACGTACACATAAACATTGTGAAAACATTAAAAAAAAGGACATTAAGGACATTTTTCAAACGTTTGGGCCAAACAAAAAAATAACATTATTATAATGTTTTGGTGCTACCTGGGTTGTGATCGTCTGCTACGTAATTATGTCTCTTAATAATCCTAACAAAACATCTAGTTATCACAAAACAAAATAAATTGACAGAAGACAAGCGCAAGAGAAAACATGGACACTTCTTTCATAATAGAAGCTTTGTTTATTTCCCAGTTGTAAAAGTTCGGAGACGACAGTACCGAAGTTCGATCGAATGCCGTGCCGGCAGTTTCTATGTTTTTAGTCTACATCTTGCCTTCGTTGAACCGTCTTCCGCAGCAAGGGGGTCGTCTGTGTTGTGGATGCGCTGCAAATACAATACACGGCGAACTGTACTATAAACCAGACTAGAGGCAGTTTTTCGGAGAGATTTGTTTCACTACCATGCGATTGCGGCTCAAGGTAGGTTTTAAAAGTGAAAAAAAGAAAGCTGGACGTTGATTACAACGCAAGATCTGCTGACATGACATTTTGATAGCGGTACGATCTCATAACTTTCTCGTGAAGCATCGCGGCACTCACCTAGGTAATATATTTTGAAGGTCCCGCTGACTGTAGCATTCGTTGAAACAAGTCCACTTCAGAGGGCGATGCGTGAACTCGAACTTGACGTGACCAGTCAAGCGTTGCCCTGCTCCCACAGCACGCTCGCCGTCCGGCGGTGGGCGAGCTGCCGTCGACTCCGACTGTAGACTCTGTGTTGAAATGTCCCTTTCGTGGAACGAGGATGACGCATCTTCGTAAAAATAAATGTTCCCAAGCGTGACGAGCAGCCGTAGCAGCCATATTGTCTGATGCTAGGTACTATTTGACTCCGGCGTCCCTACTCTGCAGGTCACGTGACCTAAAATTCCCCCTCGTAGGGAAATCCGGTTAACCGCGGTTAGTTAACCAGCTTCGAGCAAACGGGCCCTGTCCCCCCTTCCCCTCATACAGCATTTTGTCATGGGCGGGCCCCCCCCCCCGAAACAAAATCCTGGCTACGTGCCTGCCACCAACGTACACCTTACCAAGTGTGCCTGCTTTTGTATTTTATATTTTATTTTTTTTTAATTCTGTCATCCAAATAAACAATTCAGTTGAAAGTTACGCCGCGTCCTGTCTAGTTCTCCCTTCGTTTTTGTCCCTGTTGTTTGGGCGTATTACACCTTGTGTATAGGTCACGTGACACGAAGTCATGTGTCATCATTTTCCCTGCTTAATTTAGCGGGGAGAAACTGAATAGGTGGTGTGGTCACGTGGCGTCAATTTTCCCGCTAAATTTAGTGGTGAAACTGAATTTGTGTATAGGTCGCGTGACACAAAGTCGTGTGACATCATTTTCCCCATTAAATTTAGTGGGGAAACTGAATTGGTATTGAGGTCATGTGGCGTCGATTTTTCAGCTAAATTTAGTGGGGAAACTGAATTTGTGTATAAGTCACGTGACACAGTCATGTGACGTCATTTTCCCCCGTTAAATTTAGTTGGGAAACTGAATTAGTGTTGTCACATGGCGTCAATCTTTCAACTAAATTTAGCAGAAAAACTGAATTTGTGCATAGGTCCCGTGACACGAAATCATGTGACGTCATTTTCCCCGTTAAATTTAGCGGGGAAACTGAATTGGCGTTTAGGTCACGTGGCATCAATTTTCCAGCTAAATTTAGCAGGGAAACTGAATTTGTGTATAAGTCACGTGACACGAAGTCATGTGATGTCATTTTTCTCGTTATTAGTGGGGAAACTGAATTGGTGTTGAGGTCACGTGGCGCCAATTTTCCAGCTAAGTTTAACAGGGGAAACTGAATTTGTGTATAGGTCACGTGACACAAAGTCATGTGACGTCATTTTCCCCGTTGAATTTAGTGGGGAAAAGTGAATTGGTGTTGAAGGTCACGTGGCATGCAATTTCCAGCTAAAGTTTAGCAGGGAAAACTGACTTTGTGTAGATTCACGTGACACGAAGTCATGGGACAGTCATTTTCCTTGTTAGATTTAGTGGGAAAACTCAATTGGCATTGAGGTCATGTGGCGTCAATTTTCCAGCTAAATTTAGCAGGGAAACTGAATTTGCGTGTAGGTCATGTGACACAAAGTCATGTGACGTCATTTTTCCCGCTAAATTTAGCGGAGAAACTGAATTAGCGTTGAGGTCATATGGCGTCAATTTTCCAGCTAAATATAGCAGGGAAACTGATTTTGCATATATGTCACGTGACACGAAGTCATGTGACATCATTTTCCCCGCTAAATTTAGCGGGGAAACAGAATTGGCTTTGAGGTCATGTGCCATCAATTTTCCAGCTAAATTTAGGAGGGAAACTGAATTTGTGTATTGGTCATGTGACACGAAGTCATGTGGTGTCATTTTCCTTGCTAAATTTAGCGGGGAAACTGAATTGGCATTGAGGTCATGTGGCGTCAATTTTCCAGCTAAATTTAGCGGGCAACTGAATTTGCGTATAGGTCACGTGACACGAAGTCGTGACGTCATTTTCCTCGTTAAATCTAGTGGGGAAACTGAATTGGTGTTGAGGTCACGTGGCGTCAACTTTCCAGCTAAATTTAGCAGGGAAACTGAATTTGTGTATAGGTCACGTGACACAAAGTCATGGGACATCATTTTTCCCGTTAAATCTAGTGGGGAAACTGAATTAGTGATGAGGTCACGTGGCGTCAATTTTCCAGCTAAATTTAACAGGGAAACTGAATTTGTGATAGGTCAAGTGACACAGTCATGCGACGTCATTTTCCTCGTTAAATCTAGCGGGTAAACGGAATTGGTGTTGAGGTCACGTGGTGTCAATTTTCCAGCTAAATTTAGGAGAGAAACTGAATATGTGTATTGGTCATGTGACACGAAGTCATGTGGTGTCATTTTCCTTGCTAAATTTAGCGGGGAAACTGAATTGGCATTGAGGTCACGTGGCGTCAATTTTCCAGCTAAATTTAGCGGGGCAACTGAATTTGCGTATAGGTCACGTGACACGAAGTCGTGACGTCATTTTTCTCGTTAAATCTAGTGGGGAAACTGAATTGGTGTTGAGGTCACGTGGCGTCAACTTTCCAGCTAAATTTAGCAGGGAAACTGAATTTGTGTATAGGTCACGTGACACAAAGTCATGGGACATCATTTTTCCCGTTAAATCTAGTGGGGAAACTGAATTTGTGATGAGGTCACGTGGCGTCAATTTTCCAGCTAAATTTAACAGGGAAACTGAATTTGTGATAGGTCAAGTGACACAGTCATGCGACGTCATTTTCCTCGTTAAATCTAGCGGGTAAACGGAATTGGTGTTGAGGTCACGTGGTGTCAACTTTCCGGCTAAATTTAGCAGGGGAACTGAATTTGTGTATAGGTCACGTGACACAAAGTCATTTGACGTCATTTTCCTCGTTAAATCTAGTGGGGAAGCTGAATTGGTGTTGAAGTCACGTGGCGTCAACTTTCCAGCTAAATTTAGCAGGGGAACTGAATTTGTGTATAGGTCACGTGACACAAAGTCATGTGACGTCATTTTTCCCGTTAAGTCAAGTGGGGAAACTGAATTGGTGATGAGGTCACGTGGCGTCAATTTTCCAGCTAAATTTAGCAGGGAAACTGAATTTGTGTATAGGTCACGTGACGCAAAGTCATGTGACGTCATTTTCCGCGTTAAATCTAGCGGGGAAACAGAATTGGTGTTGAGGTCACGTGGTGTCAGTTTTCCAGCTAAGTTTAGCAGGGAAACTAAATTTGTGTGTAGGTCACGTGACACGAAGTCATGTGACGTCATTTTCCTTGTTAAATCTAGTGGGGAAATTGAATTGGTGTTGAGGTCACGTGGCATCAATTTTCCCGCTAAATTTAGCAGGAAAACTGAATTTGTGTATAGGTCACGTGACACGAAGTCATGTGATGTAATTTTCCTTGTTAAATATAGTGGGGAAACGGAATTGGTGTTGAGGTCACGTGGCGCCAATTTTCCAGCTAAGTTTAACAGGGAAACTGAATTTGTGTATAGGTCATGTGACACGAAGTCATGTGACTTTTTCCCCATTTAATTTAGTGGGGAAACGGAATTGGTGTTGAGGTCACGTGGCGCCAATTTTCCAGCTAAGTTTAACAGGGAAACTGAATTTGTGTATAGGTCATGTGAGACGAAGTCATGTGACTTTTTCCCCATTTAATTTAGTGGGGAAACGGAATTGGTGTTGAGGTCACGTGGCGCCAATTTTCCAGCTAAATTTAGCGGGGAAACTGAATTTGTGTATAGGTCACGTGACACAAAGTCATGTGACTTTTCCCCCATTAAATTTAGTGGGGAAACTGGATTGGTGTTGAGGTCACGTGGCGTCAATATTCCAGCTATATTTAGCAGGGAAACTGAATTCGTGTATACCATAGAATACCGTGCATCCACCCATACCACATTAAGCGCCCATACCTAAATTTGTAAGATCTGAGAAAATATGCACAGTACATTTATATCTAGAATTGATGACCGGACAAGCGCCCATCCCCCGTTTTTTCATGATTATCTCAAAATTTTGAGTGGGCACTTGCCCAGTATTTTACGGTAGATCACGTTAAACAAAGTCATGTGACATCATTTTCCCAGCTAAATTTAGTGGGGCAACTGAATTGGTGTTGAGGTCACGTGGCATCAATTTTCCAGCTAAATTTAGCAGGAAAACAGAATTTGTGTATAGGTCACGTGACACGAAGTCATGTGATGTCACTTTCCCCGTTAAATTTAGTGGGGAAACTGAATTGTTTCATGCTGTTGAGTGCTTCGGTGCGGACCCTTTTGGGGGGCCGATCAAAAGGTTTAAGTTTGGAACCCATATGAATGGGGAGGGTTTTCGGAAACTGTGGTGCACCGCCCACCACCAAGCCCAACAAGGGAATAGGTAACGCTTCATAACAAGAAAGGCTTGGCTGAAGACGTTACTCTACTAGTGCTGCCCAGTCTCTATAATTAAGTGTGGTTCTGGACAAGGTGTTTGTCACCACCCAAGGTTAGCCCATGCCGCCAAAGGAGTTGAAAAAGAGAAATGAGAAGAATGAAAAGAAGGAGAAGACAAGGGTGAAAGAAGGGAGGGGATAGTAGAAGAAGTGGCGACTGACTGAATCATCCTGGTCGGGCCAAGCCAGGACACCCGTCTACGAGAAGCGGGGGCCGAAGTGGTGTATTGCTTCACCTGGGGGCTCCGAAGAGTCCAAACCTACCCCGGGCTCGGCTCAACCACCAGGATTCCCTTTTCCCCGGACACGGGAAAGCCACGCACAGCCAGACGTGGGCGGGCAAACCCGCATGGCTCGGGGTCCGTGGAGACGCCACTCTCCAAACATCTACTTTCACAGGTGCCCCCTGCGGGGGTATTAGCAGGCATCCAATTTTATCGCTTAGATTAGTGCTTGAAAGGAGCACTCTCTACCACACCAGTTGCTCCGATGACAGCCTGTCTATTTAAAGAAAAACCGGCGATCACTCGTTCGCTCAACAGTATCACGCTATACACAGCCATGCAACATTTTAACAGCACCAGTTGCAAAGCGCCTTGTCTCATCTCTGCAGACTCACTTGCTAAGCCACATTGTTAACAGGCCCATAGGCTTTACCTGATAGGCAAATTCAATACTCAATCGCTACTTCCTTCCAACAAACAAAACCTTTAGACGCTACTTCTGACTTGTGAACAGGACATTGAAGTGGAGCTATCACATGGGTTTGGTGAGCACTTCAAATGTACAGTGCTCGTCAAACTTATTTGGAGCACACTAACTGGATATTTTCTCGTGGGAACATTATCCTGGAGGCAGGTAAGCAACGGCCCTGTGACAGTGTGCTACATCCAACGTCCTTGGCTACGTCACAGAGCCATTGCTTGGCTGTCACAGCACTTCCATGATGAAAGAAAGAGTTTGTGTGTTTCATGTAAACTTGGGGAGAACTGTACTTGAAAAAAAACACAAGTGCTCAAAATGCACTCGAAGCATGCAGCCTAGGAGACACATTTTGTGCAATTTTGTAAACTGATTGCAGATTTTGTGCAATCAGCTTCAGTGCACAAAAGTACTCTTGCAGGGACAGCAGAAATGGCACAGGGTCAGCACCTTCCGAATAAATAATGCCCATTTTCCTTTATTTCCAAAATAAAATCTGAAATACCTGACTAATAAAACAAACACTGTGCGAAAGAGCCTTAGCAGAACAAAAATGCACGCTTGCAAGCAACTAAAAGTGACACTCTTGCGCCACCACGGGTCATCTGCTGGTTGCGTGCCATTGCCCATGTACAGATTTCAAGCCCATCTAGAAAGATTGCTGTTTCAAAGTGGCTGGTCCACTCCACTGAGTCTTGTTACCTATATCGAGACAGGCCTTAGGAAACAAAATATAATATTGCACGCAACTCCCACTTAAAAAAAATGTCTCGAGAAAACCGTGCGAAAATAAATACCAAAAAGCCTCTGGAACTTAAAATAATGGCTTCCCAACCTCGCTGCAAACAAAACTAACAATCGCGTGGCTGTTAACAACCACTTTTAAGTCGCTAGTTACCTATAAAAAGTAAGCTCAGGGAGAACATCTCAAATGCGGTCGAAATCCCAAGCCTGCAAGAAAAGTTCATGCTTGCCACTTTGCGCTTGCAAGCTTACAAATAAACCAGTTTCAAGAAGGCCGACCGGTAAAACATATCCGTACACAATGTCTGTGTCAATCACGATTACAGAATAATAATAAATACGATCTGAGTGACACCTCAAGTAATTATATGCCAGTTTCAAGGTTTAAAACACAAGGTGTCCCAAAAATAATTTACAGGGTTTTTTTCATTGCATAAATAGATGACGTAACGCTGAGCGCTCACTCCTCGCCCAAATGTAGCGCTAGCAGTCGAAACCAGATGCCAAAGTTCCAGAAGTAACCGATATCTTATTCAAAAGTTATTGGTGACTTTCTGAGATTTTTAATGGAAAAATGGTGGCCGACGGAGCTCTCGAATACATGGAGCTGAATGGTGCCAGTCACCGAAAACGGGCCCCATTTTCCCATTGAAAGTTTCAGAAAATCGCACAACTTTTGAATTGGATAACGGTTAGTACCCAAACTTTGGCATCTGGTTTAGACTGCCAGAGTCACATTTGCGCACAGAATGATTGTTCGGCGATGTTTAGTTCATTTCTGCAATGAAAAAGCACTAGTCTTTTTTTTTTTTTGGGAGGGGGGGACATGTTGTATATGTAGCAATGTATAAAGTAGAATTGTGTTGAGTAAGCAGATGAACTCCTAATCTTTCAAAGAAGTCTGGAAGTTCAATGCAGACAAGTGCTATGATGGCAGTCTCTTAGAGGGAAGCACATAGGCATGCATGACACGCTTTGAAATCAAATTCCAACAAAAAGTAGGAATGTTTCTAGGGAAAAGTTGCTCTTTTCACCGCAACAATCACTGCTGTCGTAAAACATGGGACAATAACGTCTGGTATGAGATTAGTAATATGCGTTCTTTGACTGACAGCTGAGCGTAGACCCATAGACAGTCGACAGCTCAGTTATCACAGAGGGAGGCTTGTGGAGCCTACGAGGAAAGTACCGCGGACAGACCCACGGGTTGCTCAATGCAATGGATGCGTCGTAGCGTCATCGTGGCACAAACGACAATCCCTCCTTTTTATACCCTCGGATAGTAAAACGTTCGTAACCAGCGAACATACAGCCGCAGTTGTAATGTACAACGGGCACCCATGCTGATAGTTATAATAGCTCTTCTTCTTAGCTGCTGCAAGAATTGTGAGAGCACACTTAAATTAACATTCGCTCATCCAGAACTTAGCAGAGCTACAGAATCGCCTCAACTCTTTCGCACGCGCCTAGAAACTTTCATACCTCCGTTCAACTCGGCGACTTTCAGCTTTAAAGTAAAAAATTATTCACCGAATAACTTGCGCGACACAACTGCACAAACTTACACGAGAGGATTAATTGATAGTTTTGACGTCTAAATCCATTTATGAAGGCAGACGCTTCCTGCGACACTGAACACGCTAGTTTCAGAAGACTACGGCTGCTCGTACATACGCAATGCCATCCGTCGGTATCTGGTGGACCCCTGCTTTGGATCGGTACCGCCATTACAGCTGAGTACTTGACTGGCAGTCTCTTCCGATTGAAGCACGGTTTTCTAGTTACATGGAATGAAAAAGTCCCACAACTCGCACAGAGAAGGCCCCGCAACATTGCTTGCACCCCGACTCAAGCGGTCCACTCGCAGTTGGAGACAAAACAAATTAGAATGCATCGTCTCATTTCGAGCCACACGACTGCAGTGCGTACGTAAGAGTTCAAAAGACACACATTTCACATTCCGGCCCCATTGAAGCGGGACGTGCCACCTCGAGGTGCCGTCATCAGACGTCGTGGTCGGTGACCTTGACCGTGCTCAGGGTAACGTCGTATTGGTCCAACTTGGCCGCCACGTTGCGCGCGTGGTTGTACAGGAAGACACCCGCAGTGACCACCAGCGTGCCCAGGCCACTCAGGAAGGTCACGTCGTTCCCAAAGACCAGGATGGACAGCCAGATCATCAGTGCCCGCTTGACCGTGTTGGCCACACTGAAACAGATTGGACCGCCTCTAGTCACCAACAACTCGGAATAAAAGAATGAGCTTGAAATAAAGATCTTTTGGAACAATGTTTGGTTGCGAGTGTTAAGCGATATTTACTAATTACCTAAAATCCTCTAATGACCTTTTGGAATTTTTGCCTCACATTCTAATTAGAGACTTGTTGCCCGTCGCCAAAACATGCCAAAGCTATTGTTAGAATTCAAACAACTAAATTCTGCTCCCTGCTATTTTCTGGCAAATTTTAAATCTGAGAAGAGTGAAGGACCAAAATCAACATAAAATTATAGGACGATCCATTGGAGGGTCCTTAGCATGACCCTTGGGAAACACACGCTTACCCCTTCACTTTTCTGTTTTGGCTCTCTTTTGCTTCCTCTGTGTTTTGCTGCCTTTTTGTGGCTTCGTTGCGGGGTCAGTGTTAGTGTTTAAGAAAGGGGGACATGTGTGGCATTTCCCATGGGTCATGTTAATGCATTCCCTAAGGATCTACCAATGGGTCTTCCTTTAATTCTTTTTGCCGCCTACTTGGACCAGCGCTAGTACTTGGTTCACATTCCATTTTGTAGCACAAACTGAGGCTTACGCACACCTGCAAGCAACGTCGGCCTCCGCAGCAGGAGCGGGTAGCGAGTCATCGCAAGCTGATCTGGCAGCAACACATTATCATTACATAGTCATAGACAAAGTGCACCGCACCCTGATGTCTCCTCAGGCTTTTGGCGCTTTTTTCTCCTTAGTTTCGGTACGGCAAACCCTAGACAGCCCAACTTCGCCAGCGTGGAAAAGAATTTAGTTTTCCCATTTCTAACATGCTACTGCATATTTGGATGACGGGCAAACAAAACTAATTGGAATATGCCAGATAAGACAAATATACAGAAGGTTAATTAGTGAATTATATACGTAATTAGGCTGCTAATTACCGCTTTTTGCTCGTGCACTGACGTTCGCCAGAGTCAACAATGTTATTCCTCAGAAATATTTTCCCCGTTTCAAGTGTCCTTTTTTTCAATTGAGGGGCTACGTGCAATAATGGTATAAGTACACTTGTACCATTCGTGATATTCACGGTCCCAGATGCTACACTTATACATCTGGCACTCCACTTTTGGTGGTTTGGAACACATACACTTATATACTCGAAGTTCAAACGCTATTGACATTGACATGCACAGATAAAATTATTGAGGGACTTTTTGGTGAGCTCTGCATTTGCACTTGTACCACTATTGCACGTAGCCCCTCATTTACTCCCAGTTGGTGAAACACCTTGTATAATAGAAGGGAATGCAATAAAATATCACTATTAGCTGGAACAATTGTCCCATCGCTGGGTTTCTCTGTTTTTCTTCCAGTGCTGTCCTCAAAAATGCTACTCGAGTGGTGGAAAGTGCCCAGTTGGGGCACTAACCTCCTCAGTGGTCAACCTCAGAACCCACCAGTTCACCCTTTCTAAGTAAAATGCGACAAAAGCGCCCAAGTCGTGTTTGTGCTAACAGTGCCGTGCAGTGCACAACTTTACCAGTTGATTTGACAAAGAAGGCAAGTGTTTTGCAACTCTATTGGGTGCTCAGCATGTGAAAGAGCACTCTCTGAGTTACAGATAGTTTGATAGGTCACGGTTGCCAGCATTGAAGAACTCTGAACTGTCAGCTTGCTTTTCCTAAGACAGCTACTGGGAGACACTGGAGTCAATACCAAGAGGGAAGCTCGATCCTCGTACCCAGCAATGCTATTTCGAAAGTGAGTACTTGCCTAATGAGGAGAGGTGGGCACATTTTTTGCACCATGGAAATCAATTACGCATCATGAGCAGCAGTGATAAGATGCCAAAGGTTCATATCGAAATATTATAGCGAGTTTGTTTCACACGCACTGGCACCTTTCCAGTTCTCTCCCAAAATGCATCGCACTTGCGGAGTGTCGCACGGAGAACTCGAACAAACTTACCAAATGCACCGAGTGCAAAGGACAGATGCTGCCGCCATCTATCTTGTACAAAGAGTACCGACCTCAAACCGAAACTAGCGCATTCCTGTTCGACGTGATGAGTGGGAATGCGAGAGTGCAGTCGCTACCAACTGTTCGAGGCAGTTAGGGCGTGCATCGATAAGAATGGTGTTATCCCCTTCCAGAACACAGCAGGAGTGACGGTTGACAATTTTTTAATCTTGCCAGAAGCGTATCTTAACCGCACGTTTATTGCTTTTAACGATCAACTTTATTTGCAGAAAAAGGGTATCTGTATCGGATCATGCGTGGCACCCGTACTTTGTAATATATTTTTAGCAACAATTGATCGGACGCTTGAGCAAGGGTACTCAATGATTTTAAAGTTTTTAGATACGTAGACGACTTTTTGATTGTTTTTAGAAAACAAACTTCTTTGGCGTACCAACATGGGGTGCTCTCAGTCCTAGATGCTTTTAGACGACATGGTAAGGGCCTACATTTTACACATCAACTCCCTAACCAGGATCACCTACAGTTTTTAGACCTGAGCTTGAAGTTGCAGGAGGGACACGTGCGTTGGATGTACTTCCCACAATCCTAAAAAGCGCTCCTGCCTTATGACTCTGCGCATTCTAAGGTGGTGAAGAGAGGAATTGCAATGCTCTGCCTAGAGTCAGTTATCAAGAAGTCGTGTGCTCACCGCACGCAGGCCAGCTTCCACAACCAATTGACTAGACTAGGGTGCCTTCATGTGCGCTTTGCTTAGGGTGGAGACATCTCGCCATTTTGTCCCACACTTTTATCTTTCTTTTTTTGTTCAGAAGCGCGTGCAAGAGCGTGTCCCTACACGCGCTTGTGGCGCTGACTGTGCTATGGCGACATTTTGTTTTCGGCGATTTCTTTGTATTTTCCCCGTGAGCGCGTGCTGTCGGCATCGGGTACTACAAAGGGTGGCATCACCCTTAACAGAAGGACATTGAGGCACCCTAGACTAGACTATTGTCAGTGGGCTTCCCTCAAACGGTCTTGACAAGTGTGGCAGAGACCACCCTACAGAAAGTAAAAGGTCACACAACCAGGAAAGTGACGCAGTCGGCACTGAGCAATATGAGGCCAGAGGTTGTACCATATGTACACAAAATGGCGCACAACCTCAAGAAGGTTGCGAACAGGTACGGAGTACCTCTCGTGTTTTCAGCGCCAAAGAAACTCGGCCAACTTTGCCCTCAAATTGCTAAAGAAAGCAGGAACGAGCGAGGATGTGGCACGAAGCACGCCAGGCCGTACATTGAATGCGTCGCAGGGGTCGTGTATGAAATCCCCCTAGCGTGTGGAAAATCTTGCGTTGGACAAATGGGAAGATGCACGAATGACCGTTTAAGAGAGCACGCACAAAATTTAAAGACAAATGACGGGGCACATTTGCCCGTGCACTGTAGGGCCTGCAAATGCGAGCCACACTTCGGTGATACCAAGATTCTCGGTAAAAGCAGAATTCAAAGAGCACGCAACTGCAAGAGGCATATTTTATCAAGAAGAAGAGGCGACCCCAGTGCGTCAGCGACACGTCAATTGCATTGTATAATGCTGAGATTCGTTTTTTCGATAAATATATGCAAACGGGTTTATGCCATTGTATCTCGCGCATGTGTAGCCTGGATGACGATAAGTGTATCAGATATATACATATATGTACTTCCATCTTCCTTTCCCAACACAGTTGTGAGTAGCGCCCGTGTTTGTCTTCCATCTTGAGTACGCCTCCTTAGTGCTTTTAACCATGGTTCAATATAAGTAGTACAATGTTGTCTGCATACATTAACTCTGGCAATACTTGATTTACTTTATGTCCATCCTCCATGTAAGTCAGGTCAAAATCTAGGTTGCACTGCTCTAATCTTTCTTCCATTTCACTGAGGAACTATATCATAAAGAGCAGGGGAGACAATGGGCAACCCTATCTAAGTCCTCTTTTATGGGCGAAGCTTCTTAGGGGGCTAGCCTTGTCCGTATGTCCGTCCGGTGCTCGTGCTCCTGCTCGTGAGCTCACGTGCTCGTGTAGGGCCATCCTTCGTGATAAGCAGAATACTCCCACTCGCTCTACAGTCTAGCGCTGCGTGCTGGTTAAGGCTGTAACCTACGTTCACCAGCCTAGCAGAGTTCGAGCGGCAATTCCGAGCAGAGTTCCTGCCACCTGGATACGAGTTACAAATCTTGAGAGAACTCGAGTCCCCAAAGCAACATCTGAACGAAAGCCTGGTTCAATATGTTCGCGCATTGCAGGAACTCGCACGAAGGGCGCAACCTAATGCTTTCGAGTCGGAGATTATAGCTCGGGTCCTCAGAAAATGTCCCCCAAAGTACCACGTGTACCTACACGGCCGCACCTTTGAGACCATTGAAGAGCTAGCCTGGCATGCCCGCAGCACAGAGGAAATCTTCCTCGCTCAGAAGAGCTATCTCCCACCGCCTTTGGCCGCAAACTCTCTCGAACCCGCATGTGCTTGGCAGGGCCCCGAGGCAATCCCGGCGCCAAGACCTTTACGGGACAGGCACAGAGTGCCCAATCAAAGCAGCCGCTCCAGTTTTGGTTCAATGCGGGGCCACTGGAGGACGTCCGAAGAGCGCCCTGGTGCAGGCGGTATTCGGACCAATGCCGCAACTGTGGACAGCGCGGCCACTTCCAAAGAGAGTGCCCAAATACAAGCCCGAGGCAGAACGAAACAAATGGCGGAAGGGCTGGAAGGGAGCGGAGGGATTGTGGAAATCCTGTCAACCCTCGCGTGCCTATGGGCCGTGAAAATCGGGAAGGTCACGCGGCATCCCAATAGGGAAACTATTACGGCCGGCGCCGATGAGCCCCACTGCAGAGCCGCCAATGGCCACTATCACAGCCGGGATCACGCCCGCAGCGTCACTTGTTCCATCGGCATGTCGAATTCAGCCTAACAGCGAAATGATTGAGCCACGCATGACCACCACTTTGCTCGGTGTTCCTTTGGCCACGCTTTTGGATACCGGGGCTGCTATCTCGCTTATAGGGGACGCTGCCTTTGAACTATGCAAAAATAAGAAAATAACATTTCGTTCGGCAGACACACGTCTGCAGTTAGCCTTTGGTTCAACAATATCGGCGGGCGGAGCCGTAAGGCTTAAAATTTCATTTAATGAGAAGGAACGGCATCAGCGCTTTTTGTATCTCCCGGGACTCGCCGTACCCGTGATCTTGGGTCGATATCTTATCGCAGGCGTAAGCATGACGCTCGACTTCCCTGGTGGCGGCTATCGTCTGGGAAACCAGGCGGACCTGACTCCATTCACCAGACGAGAGAACTGCATCACTGGCCCAACCCTCCCAGCCCACTTCACAACGCCTGCAGCTGCCCTACCATCCGAAATCTTGGATACCCTGCAGAAGTGTCCAGGCACTGACCTCCAAAAAAGACAGCTGGAGGACGTCCTGCGGCCGTTCTCTCCGATGTTCACGGAGCGACCAGGAAAGACGGACATCTTGCTGCATGGGATTGAAACCGGTAACGCACCACCTTGGAGGTGCAATCCACACCCCATTAACGTGCACAAAAGAGAACTCCTGGACATGGCCCTTCAGGAGATGCTGGACACCGCTGCAGTATGTGAGTTCAAAGAGCCCTTGGGCAATTCCTGTCGTTCTCGCTCCGAGTCAGACTCTTTGTAGATTACAGACGGCTTAACGAAGTGTCTGTACGGGACAGTTACCCTTTTCCCAGCATTTCCTCTATAATGTACGCGCTCGGTAACGCGACGGTGTTTACCACATTGGATCGCAGCCGCAGATTCCTTCAGAACGTGCAGAAAACCACTTTCATTTGCCACAGAGGGCTGTACGACTTCACCCGCTTGCCTTTTGGCTTGTCCAACTCGCCAGCGAGCTTTCAACGTTTGATGGACGTTGTGCTCGGAAACGCAAAGTATGAATTCGCAATGGCATACATGGATGACGTTGTTCTTTTCTCGCGTACATTTGAGGAGCATCTTGAACACTTGACTATCGTGCTTGAGCGGATGCGGAACACGGGCCTCACAATCAACCCGGGGAAAGTTCAATTGGCCGAGCCCAAAATTAACCTCCTCGGATTTGTTGTCAATAGCGGCATGCTCCGTCCCAACGAAGAAAAACTGTGCGCACTAGCTGAGTACCCGTACCCCCATGACGTGAAAAGTTTACAGCGATATCTTGGAATGATTGCATTCTATAGGGATTTCATTCCTTACTGCTCGGAGATTTCTCAGCCGCTCAATCACCTTCTTCGAAAAGGCGTCAAATGGTGTTGGAGCGAACAGCAACAAAGCGCATTCATAGCCTTATCAAAGGCAGTGACAGAGAACGCGTGTTTGCATCTTCCCGACCTAAACCAACCATTCGTTTTGCAGAGAGATGCAAGCGATTGCGGCGTCGGAGCTGTTTTACTGTAGGAACATGACGGTATACTTCGCCCGGTTGCTTTCGCAAGTCAGACCCTCAATTCCGCACAGCGCAACTACAGTGTTGCAGAAAGAGAATGCTTAGCCATAGTGTACCGTATTTACTCGCAGAATGAACGGACCTTTTATCCCGAAAAATCGACTTAACTTCTGATCTCTTTGCGCGCGGCACCGCGCGACTCCAAAACCAAACTGCGATGCACAAAAAAAAAAGAAAAATGCTTCTCTCCATGTTTTTTTTTTCTTCTTGCTTTCGTGTTTTTTTTTTCCCCGCCTTTCGCAAGTTGTTTTGTTTGCCCACGCTGCCCATGCATTCGCGACCTCGGTGTACCAGGATAGAAAAGTGCGTTCATTTCAAGGGCTTTTCGCTTCTCTTTCCAAAGTGCGAGGAGGAGGCGAGGGCAGGATGCCTTCATTATGTGCGCTTTGCTTAGGCGAGGGCTTCTCCGTTTTTCTTTTTCTTTCTATCTCCTTGTGGGCGACCCGCAACCCCGGGACCAAACTGCGCTGTGCAAAAAAAAAAAGAAAAGAAAAAAAGCTCCTCTTTATGTTTTTTTCTTTTCTCATGGTTCTGTGGATTGTTTTTTTGTTTTTTTTGCCACCTTTCGCAAGTTGTTTTGTTTCGCTTTGCTTAGGCGAGGGCTTCTCCGCTTCTCTTTCTTATCTCTATGCGCGCGGCGCGCGACCCAAAGTCCTGACTGAGCTGCGCAAAAAGAAAAAAAAGCTCCTCCATGTTTTTTTTTCTTGCTTCCGTTGGATCTTTTTTATTTTTTTAACGCCTTTTGCAAGGTGTTTTGTTCGCCCAAGCTGCCCATGCATTCGCAACCTCGCTGCACCAGGATAGAAAAGTGCCTTCATTTCGCTCGCGTGGGGGGAGGGGGTCAAAATTTTGACGCCCGAGTTGGGGGTGCGTTTAATACGCGAGTGAAAAAAAAAGTCGAAATTTTGAGAGCAGACTTGGGGGGTGCGTTCATTAGGCGAGTGCGTTCATTGTGCGAGTAAATACGGTATGCGTTAAAACAATTTGACATGTATTTGGATGGACCAACATTCCAAATTCAATGTGATCATTTAGTGTTGTCATGGCTGAAAAGACTTCAGAACCCCGCTGGTCGCCTCGCTCGTTGGGCACTTACGCTACAACAATACGATTACACTATTGTGTACAGGCCGGGTGCTACAAACCATATTGCTGATGCACTTTCCCGTGCCCCCCTTCCTGAGGAGCACGTGCAGGAAGTTCCAAGTCTGGTTGCAGTCGTTAATACAACACAGGGACCACCTGACTCACGATGGGGAACATTGGTCTCAAGAGAGGATCTTCTCAAGGCCCAGCACGACGATGGGTTGTGCCAACAAGTGACTGCCTGGCTGGCAGCGTCCAGCCCAGTCAACACCAAGGGTGATGAACAGTTCGACGCTTACTTACTGAGCAGTGACGGACTCCTGTTGCGCTACATCCCTCAGGCTGATAATGATCTGAGAAGTTCTGCGTTTCGAACAGCGATACCTCGGAAGTTACGTAAGTCCTTCATCAGATACATGCACAGCTCTGCCCTAGCCGGACACAGCAGTGGGAGCAAACCTTACGATAAGTTGTCCCAGATTGCAACGTGGCCCGACATGCGGCAAGATGTACTGAGGTATGCACATAGTTGCCCGTCATGCCAGAAAGCGAAGCCACGTGGTGGTCAACCCCCAGGTCTCATGGAACCGATCGCAAGCCAGAGCCCTTGGCAGATCTGTTGCTGCGATGTCATGGGTCCATTCTTTTCCAAACTCACGCATGGGGAAACTCATGAGAAAAAGAAAAGAATAAACAGTTGTTAGTCTGCGCCCATTCGTGTTTGTCGTGTTTCTCCTCATCTCAATGTAAATCATCCTTTTTCCTTTCAATTTTTGGTCACGCGTTTAACTTCGCAGCGCAGCACGTCTATCAATGTACAACCAACTAGCCCAAACCCAAGTCCAAGCTTTATTAATCGTCATGGGTCCATTTCCACGTAGCCCACGCGGAAACCAGTATGTGTTCGTAGTAACAGACCATTTCACCAAATGGGTGAAGCTGTTCCCTTTAGAAATAAAGGAAACAGCGCGCAAACGACAAGGACGGGAGGAAAAGAAGTACACAGGACGAGCGCTGCGCTCGTCCTGTGTACTTCAGCGCTCGTCCTGTGTACTTCTTTTCCTCCCGTCCTTGTCGTTTGCGCGCTGTTTCCTTTATTTCTAAGCATGAACCAACTCGCCCACATCGCTACTCTGATTCTGTTCCCTTTACGAAAGTTGGATTCGCAGAAAATATGGGACTGCCTATTTCAAGTTTTCGCACATTTTGCTTTCCCGGCAAGCCTACTTTCGAATAATGCATCATATTTTACGAGCAAAGTGTTCATCGATGCATGCGTGGTTCTGGGAATTGAACATAGACAGACTTGGCCGTATCATCCACAGGCAAATATATAACCGAAAGAGTAAATCGAAACCTTAAGATGATGCTTGTTGCTCATAAGGAGCGTCACAAAGACTGGGATGCGAAGCTCCCAGAAATGGCCTTCGCCAGCCGCACCACAGTTAACCGGTCAACCGCGCTCATCCCTGCCCAGCTCAATTTTGGCAGAGAGCTTGGTTTTCCTCTCACTAACACTCTTTGTTCGACAGAGCCCAGGGCACAGGACCACAACTACACGAAGTTTGCAGACGACCTGCGAAAGCGTTTCACTATCAACCTCAAGGAAGCCTGAGAGAACCTTGACGTTACCAGACTGCAGCAATCCGACCAGTACAACCAGGGATGCCAAGACCTGCAGTTCGAGGTGGGAGGCTTGGTGCTCAGGCACACTCACCCCCTGAGTGACGCGGCGAAAGGCTTCACGGCCTCACTGGCCAACAGGTGGGATGGTCCATTTCGTGTAGGGAAAAAGCTTTCCCCGCTTACGTACACGCTAATTCACCATTTGAGTGGTGAGTCCACAGGACCAACTCATGTCACCGACCTTAAACAATTCAACATCCCGGAAGATGGTTTTTCACAGGATCGGACCGATGCCGACGACGGCCCTGTCCCGGACCCCCCCTCGCCGCCAAACAGGCGGTACAACCTGCGACGTCGGTGACGGCTGAGAGAGAAGTTGTGGAGCGGTGGACAAGATTCTTCTTATTTTTTTTTTTTTTCTTCTTTCTTTCGAGTTTCGAGCGTTGTACCCTGCATATTATCCCATGGATCTGATTGCCTTTCTGAGCGGGGAAATATTGCGCGTGTGCCCACTCCAGATCCTTTATCTTTTTTTATGCATTATAGAGCCAGGGGTTACACATGAGAGTAACCAATGGCGATTGCTCGTTCTGATCCACGAAGATGGATCACGGGCAACGTTACCACCAATCCCGGGCATCTGGACGCCAGGGTCCTAGGACACGTGGCGGTCCCAGTCACCAAGGACGGCAACCGGTGAGGCCCACCCCACGGAACCACGGCCTGTGGGCAGGTTGGGCCAGGGACACTGGAAACGGGCTCTGCCGGGAACGTCCACAAAAGACGACCGCGACCTGGAGCGCGCCATAGCAATGATACAGCGCCGCCGTCCACACCTTCGACGACGACCCCCTCCCGACGTCGACCACGAAAGTAGCCGGTGACATGGCGGATGCTTAAGGGGGGGAAGTGTGGGAGCGAGGGTTTGCCAGCCACGCTGAGCGAGGGTCTGCCACCACGTCCAGGGGCCGCTGCTGACCGCCCAAAGTGAACAACGTCCGAGGGGCGCAGCAGCGCACGTAGGACAGCCGCAAGAGCCTATAAAAGAGGGGACACGCCCACAGAAGGGGAGAGACGGACCGAGGTCACCGAGGCGTGGAGATCGAACGCTACGGCCATGTTATACTTCAATACTAACAACCCTTAGCTGTTACTTTAATAACTGTAGTTTCTTATTTGGAAACCCCGGCTTCGTGTTGTTCCTTCCGGATGGGCATGCAGCAAGGCAACCCTACCACAGCCTTCACCAGAAGAGATAAAAATATTGTTCTAAATATGCATCTTTTTCGATTTGAGTCACTTGACGCCAGCTTTGCATGAAAGTGTGCGTCCCATATTCGCAATGTATCATTTTTAACTTTTAAAATGCCGGTTTCTGATGTTAGGACACACGCGGACGTTTGGGAAGATGAGATGGGTTAAGAATGTCGGATGTGCAACATCGAGCATGATAGTTCTGTGTTTAGTAGTTTTATGTGGATAGATGAAAACCGCGAAATAATGCTAATTAAAAAGCAATATTATTTTGTTGTGGCACAAACTACTTGTGAGTCGAAAACAGGATTGCTATAATTGCGAGGAGTGCTTTAAAGTACTTGTCAGTCAATGGTGCAACTATCTCGTTGCCTCACTGGAAAGATCAAATGAATATCAAGTTATCTGGAATGTACCGCATCATTTGACACTTGCGCAGTGGACTGCATCAATGGACCTTTTGCAGAAATACCGGTTCGAGAGTAAATGGATCTGGCATCCCCTCTCTCTTTCTTCTGGCCGAGCAGAGAGGGAACACGGTTCCTTTGTATCCACTACGGGGAAGAAGAAAACCCACAATGGGGACAAAGGCGAGTTTGGGGGAGCCGTGTCTAGGCCACAGCTGCTCAATTTGGCAAACAGGATGTAGCTGACGTTTTGGGTGTCAAACGGGTGGGCGAGGCCTTGAGCGTGCATTGTTTTCTAGCCACTAATAAGTCTTGAACCCAGTAGCGTGCCTAGATGGCAGCAGATATTTGGCAAATGATGGATTCCCGCTCAATCTTCTGTTCTTCACCCGTGCTCTTCACCGAGCAACAGCGAGGTTGCCGCACGTGCAGAAAAACTAAAGTTCCCTCAATGCATTGCAGCAGCGGCAGCATAGCTAGACTGACTGGTGAAATCGGTCTAATAAATCATTCAGTCGAACATTATATTGTGCATTATTGTCTTGTCCATGTTTTTGGCAGAGAAGAAAAATGACGAACGTAAATCATCTGTTCGGAGCAACAAGAAACAAACTGACTGTTTTTTCCCACGCACTCCGGATTTCTTGCTCCTTCTCAGTCCCATAGTGACTCCTGCTCACCTGTGGGTTGATTGATTGATTTGATGAAACTTATTTATGGGTTGACTGATTGACTGCACTCGATATGGGTTGATTGACTGGTTGGACTCAGCTATGGGTTGACTGATTGATGGATTGGACTCATCTATGGGTTGATTGTTTGATTGCACCCATCTATGGGTCGACGAAATAATTGGGCTCCCCTATTGGTTGATTGGACTTGCCTACCAGTTGAATGACTGAACCCACGTACAAGTTACCTAATTGGTTGACTAAACTCATCTATGGGTTGATTGATTGCACTCATATTGTTGGAACTATTTGGCTCAAGCAACAGAATAGGGGAAGCTATGAGAAAGAAGAAGAGAACGAAGATGATGGCGCCTTGGCTTTTGAACAATGTCTTTTGATGTACCGATATTGCTAAGTAAACCTGCTTGTTTTTACTTTAGACTGAAGCGTCAACTTTTAATGAAAAAGAACCGTCACACTGGTGCTGAAACCTGCGACCTGACAGCACCGGACGGTGAGACGTCAAAGTGTTGACTCTACCGAGCTCCAGATCAAGACATGGAGGGACTCAAACAGAAACATAGGACCCAAAGGACGCAGGTAACGAGACTAGGTACTTTCCGAGATCGATACCTTTTAAAGGCGAAGCAGTCGTGGAAGAGGAGCTCAGGATCCTTCTTGCTCGGTTGAATAACATGCATGGTCAACTGAAAGAAACCGACGCTGCCATCGAGCCACCGCTAACTGGCAGAGAAGCGGAGCAGGAGTTTGAGCGGATCATCGAGTATGACGACCGGGTCAGCGCATATTCTGCGCAACTAAGCTTTAAAGTAAACATCATAAGCAAAGCAGCAACCATTAGGTCCGATCGAAAACGTCAAAGTCGCAGTGAATGCCCACGACCAACGATCAAGGTTAAGCTTTCGACGCTCGAGCTGCTGAAATTCAACAGGGATCGTCGAAGATGGCAGCCCTTCTGCGAGCAGTTTGGACGGGTGTTCTACAGAAACCAAGAGCTATAGACCCTTTCCGGAATTTAGTCTGGCCACTTTGATCACTATCATCATCATCTGAAAAGTGGCATATCTGCTATCTAATGGCGTCTTCTGTTTACTGATGAAGGAAGAAGTTGAAGATGCTCTTAAACAAATGATCCGAGGCCTACAAATTCTAGACGTTAGCGCGACGTGAAGCAGGAATTGGATGCAAGAGCAGCGTAAGCGTTCATTTCTAACTCGGTCGCAGTCAATATGTTAGTAGCACACACTCGGCTTCAAAGCCCCTTCATGTAGAACCTATCAAGGCATCTATGTGGGTTGGCGCTTCGTTCTGACTGCTTGCATCTTTTTCGCCATCGACACTGAAAGAGGTTGAAAAAAGAACTGTACAGTGAAGGGCACATTCTCGTCTACCGTTGACTTGCGAAAGTGACGGTGCAGGTTCATTGCAGCCATTAGTACGGTAAAAGTTAAACTGCCATTTGAGTCACCAGATGGCACTGAATTCCGGAAAGGGTCTATTGTCCGTCGACAAGTCAAACTACTTGAGAGCTGCCCTCTCTGGAGAAACCTCGGGGGTGATCTCCAGACTACCAGCCACAGCTATATGCTAACAAGACGCTCGAGACATCTTCGAAACCTGTTGTGGTGATGAGAAAGATCTCATTGACGACCACTTACGGACAGACAACCAATTCAATCATCACGGGATGTCTCGGACGATTACACAACGATGTTCAAGGACGTGGGCTAAGGACACTTGGGGTGAACGAGGACTCCTTCTTGACCCTCCTGTAACCATTCGCTGCTTCCGGAGGACCTTGTTCTCACCTATCATTGAACTGTTGTGCGTGACGAAGAACATCAGCGACTGAACACCCAGTCATCTGGTTTGGTGAACGACTCTGGCAACCAAGTCCATGGTCAACGAAACCAATTGATAACTCTCCTAAGGTTCCTGCACATGGAAGTTGAGAACAGAGAAAGGACATTGTGTAACAAGAAAGTCGATCCTGTCAGGGACAAGCCAGGAGAAGAAAACCAATCTATGCTTGCTGCATCAAAACACGCTGGAAAATCGTGGTCGAGCAGAGGGGCGGCGGCAGCACTCCTACAACAAACGGATAATCAGGAATGCGTTTTCTGCAAGTCCCCAGGCCATCACACCGAGACCTGCACTGAAAGTATATCTCTTAACGACAAAAGGCAGATTCTTCTAAAGGCAGTACAGTAAAACCTCGTTAATTCAACCCCCGCTAATTCGGAAATTCGGATAATTCGAACTGCCGATCCGGTCCCGTCAAACGTATGTATTAGTCAATGGCAGCAAACGCTCATTAATTCGGAGGGAACGCGGCGCGCTATGGTTAATTCGGACGAATTCAGCAGGTGGCACTAGCTACCATCCGTTCCAGAGGGTATGACCGCTATCCATCCGAGGTGCACACGTGGTTTTTCCGGTTTTCCCATGGTTCTCCGCTCTTCCGGTTCTCCGTGTTTCGCACCAGTTTTGCTCTGGATTGCCGTGCTTCAGCGCGCTACCCACTACTCTCCTGGCATGGAAGCGGCAGAAGCATAGCAAAGGGTAGCACAAGTGACTGACGACCGGAATGGCAAAATCGCGACACGCGGGGCTATCGTTCCCGAGCGCGCCGATAGCGAGAGTGACTGTCACGTTTCATGCCTCAACGTGGGGATCCTAAAGCCCGCCATTTTAACCGGCCACCCCCGTGTTGTAAAAATGCAACGTGACTGGCACTCTCGCTATCAGCGCGCTCGGGAAAAGTAGTGCCGGGTGTCGCGATTTTGCCGCTCCGATTATTGGTCAGTTGTGCTACTCGTTTTCCGTTGCAGCTGTACTGGCTGTACTAGGCTAAGAATTTAGCGATGAAAGTGGAAATACTAAGGGTCTTGAAGGACGGCGTCTCTCGACAAGTGATGGAAAGTTACGACGTCAAGAGAAGCAGTTTGGCCACGTACGTGAAAATTGAGGCCGATATCCTACGGGCTTTCGAGAGCGAGAAGTTCAACGCGAAAAGAAAGCGGCCGTGGGCGGTGGTGCACCCGAAACTCAAAATAAAGGTATGTCACAGGGAAACGTTTTCGCGCAGTTTTCTTTGTCCTTTCGATATTTCGACTTTCGGATAATTCGGACCTTTTTGCCGGTCCGATGAGATCCGAATTAACGAGGTTTTACTGTACGATACTTCAAGTGCACTAGACGAAGTCATCTTGCCAGACAGTGCAGAAGCAGGACATCTTGTTCCATGTGTCAAGGCCGGCATGCAACGGTTATGTGCGATCCAAAGTTCACAAAAGAAAACAACGAACCGATGCAACTGCAGGAGAAGGGTGAACTTCCGACCACTCCTGTGACACACCAAGCTGTCGTCACCGACAACGTAAAAAAGACAATGCTCCTGCAAACAACTACAGTGTGGAGGAAACTAAGGTACTAAACAGCGTGCATTGTCAAGAGTTCTTTTCAATGGCGGAAGCCAACTACCGTTCATAACTGAAAAAAAGGTCCAAAAAACTCGGGTGCCTACATCTGGGTCGTGAGAGGCTAACAGTGGGCACATTTGGTGACCATAAAATCGAAAGAATGTTCAGTCAAGTTTTGGTGACTCTTGAAAACAGAAACAACGGTCAAATATTTAAGCTAAAAGCTCTCAAAGTTGATCAGATTTGTGGACAGCGACTACCTTATCTATCCAAGGAAGTTACTCAAGTGCTTGAAGCAAAGGGAGCGTAATAGCAGACCTCTACAGTAAATACTGTTCAGTTGGAATCAACATCCTAGTTGGAAGTGACCATTACTGGGATTTTGTTACCGGAAAAATCCACAAACTGCAAGAGAAACTTCGAGCTCTCAAGACTATAGCCTTGGCTGGACGGTACAATAGAACATTCGTCGACGGTCGTCCAGTGCTCCCAGGTGCTTGTTCTCAAAACAACAATAGCTGAAGAGAAAGCATCAGAAGTGCTACACAAGTTCTGGGACCTAAAAACGATGGGTGTAACTAACAAAAAGTTAGGGCGCAAACAAGCTGGTGAAGGTTTTCATTTTAGACAAAACCCCGAGACTGCAGGGGGAAACCCCCAATCTCGGGGGTTTGTCTAAAAGGGTGTAACTAAACAGTTTGACATGGAAATTGATTCAGTGAGGAAGGTATTCCAGGAAACTGTCAGAAAACCTGGTCAGTGATACGAAGTTTCACTGCCATGGAAAGACAACTCGAATTTAGGTGACAACCGACAGATTGCTGAAAAACAGCTTCAACTGTTAACGAAGAGGCTCATCCGCTATGCGGAACTGATGAAGATGTACAATACGACAATCCGGACGTACAGCGACACCGATATCGCAGAACCAGCATCCCATAAACACACTGGATGGATCTACTACATGCCTCAACAACCAGCTCATTGGAAAAACAACACCACATTCAGCCTGAAAGCCAAGCAACTGAGCGGAAGTACCAGTCGGAACAGATTCGTCTCGCCGGTGGCATGCCATTCCTTGAACTCCTCAAATTGAGACGTCATGGCCCCGTGCCGTATGCCGTCACGGACCATCATGCAGCCCGCCATGATGCTCGTGGTGCAGCAACGCATTGTGTCCAGGTCCATGACACATGATCCAACGTTAATGAGCTGTAGCCACGGTATGTGCAGCATCCATCCGTCCGCATAACTCTGTCTTCGTCGATGCGCCATCCCGGCAGCGATCCGCCGTGGTGCTCTTGTTCGCTGAGAATTTTTCGCCGCAACAAGTCCGGTCACGCAGAGCGCCCGGACGCGGTCCGGGAGGGGCCTGGACCTGGACGAGGACCGGTGCGAGGACCGGGAACAAGATCGAGACCAACGGGACCGCACTGGAAGTCATGCTCGGGACTGTGACAAGCAGCCCAGTCAAAACTTCCAAGTCCCCTGAAACTGCGGATTTGAAAGAAACGGGAGCATGACAATGGCATTGAGTGCAAATATGAACTGGCACTTCGAGGACGGCGTTGAAGTGGACGTTGACGACCATAAGTACAGGTATTAGCGTGGCTGTTGTCGCAGCATGGACGTTGTTGCCGTCAAGCGGCAAGATGACTATGTTTGTGTGCACCTGTACTAAGACTTCAAGCGGCCTCCAGGTCGGAGCCTACACCATCCAGCTTGAAGACCTCGAAGACATCTTTGTGCTCAAGAGGGCTAGCGAGCGCAGAAAGAAGAAAAAAAAATTGCAGTGGCTTAGCTCGGCTATGCCAGGATATACGTAGCGTGAGCTTGGGTTCAGCTGGTTATTCTTAGCTTTCCTGGTTGTCTAGGCTTAGCTTGGTTATCATGCTTACTGCGGCTTCAATGACACACACACGGTATACGCATTATGTGACTACTTCGGGATCCGATGAGTTAAGCTTCTCCGCTCTTCTGCGCTGCTGAGCAGCAATTTCGCTCTCTTTCTCCATGGCTATACCACACTGGCAAACGCCCAGCTATATGTATACCCCCACTGAAACCTCTGCTGTGCATGCGCACAAAATGAGAGGCGCTATCAAGCGGCTCCGGTGCAGCGTCAGACTTGACTACTGCGCAACGGAGGCGTGCGCGGCGGCGGCGGCTCCGGCGCGCCAGCTGTGCAGCCGCCTCGGTGGCTCCGAAGCGAGAGCGCTGGCCTACAGATCGCCATGTGGCGGGTTCGAATCCCGGCCGAGGTGCCCGCAATTTGACGGAGGCTCATTGCGGAGGAGGCGCCGTGTAACTGAGCTTTCGGTTGCACGTCAAAAGATCCCCAGGTGGTCCAAATTAATCCTCAGTTCTCCGCTGGGGCGTGCCAGATGCCCGTCGTTGGTTTCGCACGTAAAACCCTCAAATTTGACTTTTTTGCGCCAGCTGTGCGCCGTGTGACGTCACTGCTCCTCGCGCATGCGCAACACAGCTCTCCAGGAGCCACGCGAAACTGCTCAACCTCGGCCAGTGTAGCTCACGCTACAAAAGAAGAAACAACCTCCACCCCCGCCTTTCACAGGTATCTTTTGCTAACTGGCGAGTCTGGTCGCAGGTAAGGCTCGTCCACCCGCCGAGCCGTGGTCGGAAGAGTCTGAATATGATTTCGAGTATGAACTAAAGAAACTCGTTTGCAAGCAGCTAGAGCACTAGTGCAAGCAGATCAACCTCAAGCAGCTCCTGCAGGAAGTGAAAATGGAAGAGCCCAAATCAGAACCAAAATCGGGACCGCCCAAGAAAGAGGAGACCAAACCGAATGAAGACACGAAGGAGCTGCTCAAGGTCGACGTTCTAGTACTCGTCTTTGATGAGCCCGGGTCCGGCAAGGGCACCCAGTGCATGAAGATTGTGAAGTACGACTTCATGCATATCTTGTTCGGAGACCTTCTCCCAGAGGAAGTGCAGGCGGGCTCGGACAGGGACAAGGAGATCAACGAGATCCTGAAGAGAGGGCAGCTGGTGCCTCTGGATGTCGTTCTTCAGTTACGCAAGACAAGGTACGTTCTTGCGAACTAAGGCTTCCCAACGGAACTACAGTGAAGCGGCCGGCAAAGCTGGTGTACTGCCTGGAATCCTCGGAGTGCGAAAAAACAGACCACCAACTGTGTTTTCTGGGGGGGGGGGGGGGGGATGGGATGTTGGAACTGTTTGGTTCACACAACGGAATAGGGGATGCTACGAAAAAAAAGAAGAGAAGGAGGATGATGACGCTCCGGGTTCCGAACGATGTCTTTCGATGCACCAATATTGCTTAGTATAAACATGTTTTTTTTTTACTTTGGACTGAAGCGTCAACCTTTAATGAAGAAGAACCGTCCCATATATTGGTTGATTGAACTCGCATCATAGTTGATTGGCTGATTGGACTCACCTATGGGTTGACTCATCTATAAGTTGATTGACTGGGCTCACCTGTGGGTGACTGGGGAGATGTAGCCGAGCAGGATGTACTCGGTGAAGCTCTGGCAGTGGAAGGAGATGCCCCCCAGTGCCAGGGTGCCCAGGCAGAACCAGCTGGTGTGCTCCCAGACCTTGTGGAAGTCCACCAGGGCCAGGGTGGCCGGCACCAGGATGAACACCGAGCTCAGGCTCGTGTAGCACTGCAGCTCCACTGGCCTAACCGCGGAAGGGAAAGGACGAGAACGGCTGCGACACACTGTGGCGCACAAGTGTCACCCTATTGTGAGAAGCTGGAGCAGACCTAGGAAAGCCATAAGGGTGCGTAGCTAGCTCAGACAAGGGCCAACAACTTTGGTCACTATGTTCTATCCGCGGCTCTAAATGAGCATTGAAGATATTTTCTTTCCTTTTAAATGCATTAGCATTTATTGCCCTGGTACACACGGCCGTCTTTCGTTTGGACTGGTTTTGTGCAGGTCGCAGTGCACCTCCCACCGTGCTCTTTCCCTCTGGTCGTTTGCTTGTACTTCCTGTCTTACGAGAGAGTTTTCCGGCACGCTTCTAATGACACGCTGCGGGAGAGGAGGGGATCAAGCAGTTGTGGTGGTGGTACAACGTAAAACCGAGGTGCAGCGACGACGTTGTTTGCGCGAGACCGCCCAAGAGAAGCAGACTGACTCTCCGAACACAACATTATGCGGACCGTTGCGAGGTTGGAATTCCCATCCTTCGCTAAGTCGGATCCCCTGCGCTAAATGCTAACGCATTTTGCCGACAATCAGCGTAGCAAGAGCAGCAATTTCGGCATCATTTTTTTCATTGGAGGAATAAAGGATAGTAAGTGGCAACCTGTAAACCAAGTTATCACCTTTTTTAATGAACTAACAGACTACATTTTTCTACCACGACCTAACCATAAACTTTAAACCAACTTGAAAAAAGGAAGTTTAATTGAAGAAAGAAACATGTTAGCATCAATTGCCAATCATTTTTGTACAGTTTTTATTGTGGAGAGTTTTGGAGCGAACCAGTGCTGCCAGGTTGAGTAATGGAAGCCATTTCTTGGGTTAGGCAGACCCTATTATGTACCCTCATTCCAAGCCATTCCACGGATTTATTATTATAATAATTATTTTTATTATTTATTGGTTACATTTTTGTTATAGCAGTCAATCTTGTTTTATTAACTATTATTATTATTATTATTTGATTATATTATTTTACTATTATACTAGCAGTTATTCTTTTTTTACTCATTACTATTAATTAACTATTTTATTATTACAAGAGTTGTTCTTTTAATAATAATAATCATCATCATCATCATCATCATCATTATTATTATTAGAAATAACCTGCTTTCTGAGAGACACTCAGTCATACTCAACGGCCTCAGTCATTGCTACTGCTTTCAGCGAAGTTGTGAACTTTTCTATGAGAAGCAACATACGGCCCCAGCATGTTAAAACTCTACTTCCAAATTATCATTTCGCTTTTCGGGAAGAACCTGTTTTACGGCAGAAGCAGCTTGTGGGGGCCCCTTCTGGGCGAAATGCGGCCGTACCCACGATGGCGGGGACCCAGCAATAGTCTCTCTCTCTCCATCGTCGACATCATCTCCCTCTCTCCCTCCCCGTTGGGGCTCCGCGTGGTTCACCGGCGTGTCTACATTGCTCAGTTCTTCCCCTCCCCCGACAGATGACGCAAGATTCGCTCTCCGTGCGCGGGAATGGCAAGCACGCCACGCTGAGCGGAGTTAAATGGAGGGCCGCAGCGGCACGAGAACAGCCAAGGGCGCAGGACCCCGACTGTCACGCACGAGAGGCAGCGCGCAAGTGCCTTTCACACATCCAAAGCACGTCTCCAACAACTATTCTACTAAATACAAAACAATTACTCTAAAGCGCATCGACTAAATAAAATTCTCTTTCAACGATGGAACAGCTGCCACTGTCGATCGCAGTACACTTTGCACGGTCATTACTTTTTTTTACTAGACCAGAAGCGGGCAACCTGCGGCCCGCGAGGTAGATTTGTGCGGGCCTCCGCACGACGCCGGAAAAGCAGCCCTTCCTGCCGCTTCCTCACACAGACTCGAGGAGCAGGCGGCAATTTTGACCTCGAATGGGGTTAGACCGGAACGAGGAGCAGTTCCAATAGACCCTTTGCAAAACGTGCAGTGCCACGACGACACGAAATTTCGGGAACCCTCGGTACAGATCACGCGCTTTCTCGTTGCGCCTCTGCAACTGCTCGCGCGTCCCGGCAGCTACCGCCAGCAGTCGTTGCAGCCATCCGCCGAGTCGTTCGTTGTTGGCGGCGAACCGTATCTGTGGCAGCGTAAAAGCATCGCAACAGGTGAACTTATTTCTATACGTTATTCGTCGTAAATTACCTTCACATATTGAAGTGTCACCGAATCCATTTAGTTTGCACCGCAACCGTGGCAGGTTTCGACCAGGGTCGACAAAGCGTTGGTGCAGCAGACGACAGAGCCGGTACAAAGGAGAGGGATGAGAAAGGGGCAGCCGTTGGCTCGTCGCTCGCCCGACTTGGATGCTCAAAAGTCGTCGCCGTGGTAACCTGCGCCGGCTCGCGTATGCCACGTGATCACGTAGCGGGAGGAGAGGCATACCGAGGACTCCCATTATTCGTCGCGCGGCGCGCGCGGGCTTTTTAGATTTTTGCAAAGGGTCTATTGGCATTGTCTGGCATTCCCATACTTGGGCAGAGAACGTCGTCACTGCTGCCATTTCTTTGCCCGTCGCTCCCCCTCCCTTTGCGAGACGCCGTCCGGCTCTCTCCGCGTCGGCTTTGCGACGGCTCGACCCGCAGCTGCAAAGGGGGCATCGACCCCCGGTCTAGACCAATGCTAAAACCCTCCAAAAAAGAAAAGAGTGTATATTCTGCCAGTTATGTTCTGCCACATACTACTTGCCACTGAACGAAGCAAGTGCGTTCACAACACCTAGAAATTGCCTCACTCAGCGCGAACAAACCGTGCTCATCAAAACCATTCTGGGTCAAGTTTGCGGTAGACGAGACACGTCCCTCCCCAAAGGGCAATTCCCCTCAAAATTTTATGTGGCAAAAGAAACATTTAAACCGTTTATTCTAAATATAATTTGCTTTGAACTTATAGGTTCGCCTTTGAGATACCAAACAGCAACACTGGTTCAACGACGAAGAGGAGCAACCTTACCCGTTGCCATAACCCTATCAAATACGTTGACTATTTGTTTGCAGTAGCGTCGAAGCTAGCGTAGATTCTACGGTGCCACAGCCCCCCACTGCCGTGCTTCTTTGTCTTCCACCTCGTACCCTCTCGGCACAAAGGACGAACCCACAAGTGGCTCTGACAGCCCTGCGGAAGCTATGCTAGCATCGACAAGGTAGCTCCAAAAGCTAGTCTAGTTATAAGTTATGCAAACTGCTCCAAGGAAAGAGACAGCGTCAACTTACAGGAGTTTGACTTTTTCCTCGCTGAGCAGACGCTTGGAGAAGACATTCTGGAAACTGAAAAATACCAGTCGCTAACACAGCAAGCTGAAAGTTTTTCACAAATGCAATGTACACTGCGCGACACTGTTAGTTCACATTTTACTTGAAAGGAGCATTGGCGGGCTTAGATTAGTGCCCTAAAGGAGTCCTTTGCAGCAATCTATTAATTTTGATGACAGCTTTTGAGGAGACAGAAAAAAACTGGCGATTGCTCGTTCGTGCCGACAGAGTCACACTCCATACAAAAAGTGTAGAAAAAGAGGGCCGCTGCTCGAAGGGCATAAGGTCTCCCGGGACGACCTTGCGACGGTGGTCTAGGGAATACTAAGCCTTTTAAGAAAACGTGCGCCACGCCACCATTTTGAGGATTTTGCAAAGATCTCTCGTGCTTTTCAGCGTCATCCAGGAGACTCGACCCTGAAGCGTGTGCCTTGGAAGGCGTTCGCCGTACTGCGTGCGTGCGACACGTCGAAGGATCTGCCGTCCCGGCTTACTGGCGGCAAAGGCACATACAGTAAATGCGCCTTTCCCCGTCTTTTTCCGACCTCCCTACGACGGTGGTCCGTGTGCCAGAGCTTAGGACACTGGTGTACACCAGCTTTTTAGCTAACATCTGCAAACACAAAGTTCGGTCAGGGTCATACCCATCACCAACTAGAAAAAAAATTGACCGCATCTCCACGTGGTGAATGATGTTGCTTGGGGCGAAGCTCTGGTGGTGCTTGTCTGCGTAGACGCCGAGCCGCAGCATGCGAGCCTTTTCATTCATGTCAGTAGGAGAATGTGTGGTTTCTCTTTTTCTTTTTTTAAGCAGACAGATGGGATGGCATCTCTAAACCCCCTACGCTTTGTTTTTCTTCTTTTCTTTGAGCCTTTTCATTCATGTCAGTAGGAGAAGTGTGGTTTCCTTCTTTTTATTTTTTTAAGCAGACATGGTAGGGCATCTTTTTCATTCATGTCAGTAGGAGAAGGTGTGGTTTTCTTCTTTTTATTTTTAAGCAGACAGATGGGATGGCACTCAGAAACCCCCTACTCTTTTTTTCTTCTTTTTCTTTTTCATAATTTTTTTCATCTTTTTTTTTCCAATTTTTTTTTTTTTTGCCCTACACAAGCACGTGAGCATGTGCTCACGTGCTCGTGAGCACGTGATCTCACGAGCAGAAGCACGAGCACCCGACGCCGGGCCTACGGCAGACGGCGGACGGCGGACGGACATGGCTAGCCCCTAAGGAGCTTCGCCCCTAAAAGTAAAACCGTACGGGACAAAGACCATCGAACAGAAAGGTGAAAACCCTGCAGCCGGGCAAGCCGGAAAAGGCCCGAGTCCCTGATGTTATCAGAGAGAGAATTTCTGGAGATTCGAGGAAAAATCATACTAAGCAGACACATGAGAGGCCTTCTGTGTAAAAGGGAAATATAGTGTTGCCCCTTCTCCCTTTCTTTCTCAGAGCTGCTGATAACTATGACTCCTCCCCTCTTCCCTTTCTTGGCTGGCACGGCTGCTGCGACTTATGTGTTGAATACATCCTAAATCTAACTTCCTGTGTTTGTCCTATGTAGTTCTGTTCTTCCTAGGCGAGTTAATAAATCGTTCACTTCCGTCCAACACGTTTTAAATCTCCTCCAACAACGAAACATTACCCCAGGATCATTACCCCAATGGTCGTGCGTCGTCAATGCATAATACTAGATGTTAAAAATTCGGGTGAAGCTGCTTCAGTACTGTGCTAGAATGACAGCATCCAGCACCACGTATTCCAGTATAAAGTCGCCTTCCAAGATTATTGTGTATATGAAGACCAGATCAGAACATTTCTTTACTGCTTAACTCAGAACTAAAGCATATTGCTGTTGTTGGTTCAAAGCTTCGTTGGAGAGCATCAACCAAAATATGGCCCTTCACCTTCTTTTACAAGGGTAAACAGTAAACACACTAAATTCAGCCATAATAATATTCATTGCGTGCGAGTGATTAAAATGCCACTGTCTAGCATTCCAATCGTCTACCTGGAGACAAACCTACATTTCTAGCATAGCCAGCTACGTGTTTATAGAAACGCACAGTAGCTATCGATACATAAACGAGGAAAATAAAAGTAAAAATCTATTGATTTCCCAGATGGCAAAATATACTCTTTTCCTTCCACCACTTAGTATTTTTTTCTGTTCAGCTCAAGCTCTTAATTGCACTGAAAACATCCATATCCATATTAAAACACTCATTTACAAGTGCAGGATAAATCGATCGAGGTTCCTCTGGCCTCGACAAAGAAGCTCTTAAAATGTGCGCTCAAGTCTCGCAAGTTATTTTAAACCAAGCTTTTTTGAGCAGACCGTCATAGACTCGAATGACCTTCGACATATAGTCGTTGTAGATGACCTCATCTTTCTTCCAAAGTGCTCTAATTTCTCATTCATACAAATGAATCAACCCATGTTCATACCAACGTGTTCTTGCATTTGTTTCCGCATTCCTGTTTTTGGTAGACACCAGCACCTCTGAGCCAGCTGTTTGGTGTGTTGAATCTTCAACATCTGCCCCCCCCCTTATGTGATGCCACCAAATAATGTCTTTAAGGGGGCACACCCCCTAGGAGGGTCAACTTTTGAACCCTTGGCTTAAAATTAATTAAATTTACAGGGTAGGCTGGTGGTCACGCCAGAGGGTGCATAACAAAATTTCAGGTCTGTCGGGTAAATGAGAAGGAAATTAGAACAGCTTCTATCAGCAACACGTCCACATTGTTTAGTAAACCTATCGTCGGAAACCTATCACAATATTCAAGATTTGTATTCGCTAGATATGTAGCAGAACACCTAGGGGGTGCGGCTATGGAAAGGTTTTTGTAAGAAGTCAGTTATTTCTATAAATTTTCTCTTCTGCAAAATTGGTCAACTTTTTGGTCTTCTGTGTCTTCGACAAAATGTCAACATTTTTTATAAAAGACATCCGTAAAGTGACAAAAGCATTCCATGGCCGCATTCCTTATTAAATTTCAGTCAGGAAAAGTGAGGAACGAGTCTTCCCTGTATTGCCATTATCAAACGATAGATTGACTAAAATGGAATTTATACCAAAAAGTGGAACAGAGAAAAATGCGTTCAAAGTGCTCCAAACCCTACCTTTTCTTTAGATTCAGTGGGCAGAAAATGATTTATAAAAATTTAACTATGCAGTGTAAAGTAGTGAAAATTTCTGGGAATACTCTCTAGATGTTGGTGGATGTAAATATGTAATTGTTCAAAATCAGTGTTTTTTGCAGAATTTTTTTTTTCTGGGTAGTGTCCCCCCTTAACACTTCCGCAATCCAGTTTTTTTTTGTTTTGTTTTTTTAAAGATGCATTTTTAGGTTGGATTGGTTTCCAAAGGGATAATACAAAAATTAAGTCAATGCACAAGATTTTTCTTTTATTATCTAATGGGAGCACTTGCAGTGCTTACAAGCTGTTCGGATTGAGAAGCATCGAATGAAAATATTGAGGGCGAAAAATTGGCACCTTTCAGCCATTTGGTTTCATTTCGGAGCGTCTGGCTTTAGAACCTTCCGGCTGTCTGAGATTCCGAGATGGAGGTACCTTACACAATTTTTCCGTAGGATGATCTTAATTCAATTCCGAGAAGCATTGCAAGTCTGAATTGAAAAAAAATTCGGAAGACACCTAAGACTGCTTACGTGTAGGAATGCTTCCACATTCCTAGACGCGGCGCATTCTTACAAGCAGTGTCTTCCTTTCTCACACGGCGCTCCGGCATCAGGCTCCCCCCCCTGCGCAGCAAACCCCGCCGGCTTCACGACGGCTTCCGTGACAAAGCATCTGCGTTGCTCTGCTTTTCTTTGTGTTTGATTTCTGAGGCTTGATGACGTATTGGTGTGACCATCTTTCGGGCACGACGCCGCCGCTTTTTCGCGTAATGGGACAGCTAAGGCTTTCGCCTTAAAAGCCTCCATGGTCAACACTGCCAGAGCTGCCCACATATGACCCTCTCGAGCGAATCGTGTGCAGAGGGGGTCCAATTTCGGAACTAGAAATAACCCCAGCAAGAGGAAACACGATCCAAACACAGACATGACAGACGTCCCGTAGTGTGCATGTTATAAACAGGAACTTTCAAGCGTGCAATCCGTACATGAATGGCTACGAGGACAGTCAACGAATAAACAATGTCTCACCACTCGGACAAGTTGGTGCACAAGGAAGCCATAAAGCCGGGCAGATTGAAGCTGAGTTCATTGGCGCTGCAAAGGGCCAAGCCCCCCATGACGGGAAACAGGCTCATGTTGACCAGCCACGTCGTCGTCTCGCCAAGCACCAGGCGCGAGATGACCACCGTGAAAACCGGCGCAGAACTTTTGACCGTTTCGGCGAAGGACACTGGCACATACCACAGTGCCACCAGTCCCAGGAACACGGTGCTGAACCTGTGCCTCGGCAAAGGGAGCACACCAGTGACAGTTTAAAGAGAGAGGGAGAATTTACTGGTTTCTGTTTCAGTTAATGTTCCTAATTGCAGCTGTTCCTCTACACAATAATTGCCGCACTGTTTGTAATTGAGGTCTGAATGTCACTTTTCCACGGAGCAAGCATAATGGGGCCCAAACGCTTCTAGCGACTAAGTTGACATCTAAACCCATGGAAACAACATCAATTACTCGGGCTTCTGACGCAGCGGGCGGCTGACGTAGCCGAACGCCGTGTCAGCAGTTGACCGAGGCTCCATCAGTGAAGCACCACCTGCACATGAATTCCAGTCCAACGCTGATGCAGCACTCGTGGCAAAGCTCCGTCCTGCACTCTATCGAACAAGATGACGTAATGAATCCAGCCTTGTGCTGCGTAAACAGTGAGCTCTACGGAGAACTATGGAAAAGAAGCTGGACAAAGTGCCCCTATAGTTCCATCTCCTCACCAATACCTAGTAATTACTGCGATCTATGGAAGGAACCTAGTCAGGCCTAGAAGCTGTTTGTTTCCAAACACATGATGTGAAGCGAATTCTAAGCATAGAAAATGTGTTCGTGAATTACCTCCGCATTGTCGTTACGTCTGCTATGTGAGAAGGTACACTCCATAAATTCATTTATAAACAGTGCAGCAATTATGCGAGTAAATAAGGTAGAATGATACAAGAGGCACTGACATATTATTTTATTATAAATGTCCTCTCAGCCTCAAGTGGTGGTATTAAATTTACATATTTTTTCCGCGTCTTCTTCGATAGACCAGATAAAGCAGACGAGCGGAATGGACTCCACAAACGCAAAGCTTAGTTTTACATTTTTATACTCTGACCTCCTCGTCCTGACTCACAGTCTCCTACTATCCACTCTGCAAAGACTACATGCAGAGACAAATAATGTCACAGATGACAAATGATGAGCGACTGCACACATGCGTTACCACCATAATGTGAAAGAGAAAGTTCCCCAGATTACAAATCCGAGGTGCGTCACGAACGGCACAAAAGAGGTCTATTGCCTACCTGAGGGAACCAACCAGAATGACATTATGCATCTTTGGAGAGTTCTCTGCGTGCAGTTTTCTCCTGGTCGTTGCCCGCATCTGTACGTAGCCGCAGATAAAGCAAGTCAGCATCTGCACTGCACCTGAAACCAGCAGGCTCCCGTCAGACGTTGCAGACAGCAGAGAGGAAAAAAGAAAGTAAAATACTACAGGCTGCTTTCAATCCCCATCGGGTGGGAAAGTCAGCACCTATATGCGAGACCAACATGAGACAAAAATGAGACCAGCATCCCTGCCATGGTCAATGGCAGATGATGATGAAGACAACCGAGTTAGTGAGGGGTGTGCCTGCGGCGCCATCCCGTAATAGGCACACTGAGCAGACGACCAGATCGTACGCCTTCGACAGAGTCAGCTCACTGTACCTATCGGGAGATGGCGCCACAAGCACAAACATCGCTCACTCGGTTGTCTGCGTCATTGTCGACCCTGGCAAGGATGTTGGTCTCACTTTCCGCAGGAATGGAGCTTCACCTCGAAATTTCACGAGGTAAAATGCGCCACTAAAACACACCTTTCACGAAAATTTGGGATAGCTACAAACAGGTGCCAATTTTTTTTGTCCGGTTGTACAGCGAGCCTGGGGATTAAAAACATTCTACGAGGGGCGTTCATAAAGTTTGTATTATTGTCACGAAGGAATAGAAATTGCGGAATCAAACTCGAGTAGGAGTTGAGACTTTCTCTACATATTCGCTACCAAAAGTTACCCACTTTTTCTAGCGATGCACCACATGCCGGAGGCCATTGTTATAGAACTCCTCGTTTTGAGGGTTCAGGAATCGCTCCAGTTCAGCAATCACCTTGTCGGCGTCCTTGAAATGCTTTCCTCTTATTTGGCCACACTGGAAGCGTCTCCGCCATTTAACCAAAGTGTCATAAACTGGGGCGTTGTCCCTGAACAACGCTCCCAGATTGGAATGAATATCCTTGGCATTGCTTCCCTTCAAATGGAGAAAACGAATCACTGCAGGTGTTTGGTACCGATGGGCGGTGCCATTTTTGTTTCGACTCCCTAGCGGCGTTCCGAGCTACTATAGCATGCGATGTTTATACTGTGCGGAAACTAGAGAGACGCACGCTCATGTTGATGTCTGTTTTGTTCCATTTTTTTTCAATTATTTGTGCCGATAATACAAACTTTATGAACGCCCCCCGTATATGTGCTTCATATTAGGCAATCCCTAGATCAATATCTTCAAAAATGTCAGTGCCACCAGGGAAATTAATTTACACTCAATTCCTATTCTTTTACTTCATTTAATCCATTGCACTCACTGATGCTGTTATAGGCTCCATCTCAAGCCTCTCTTTCAGACTTTTATTGTTACCAATGTTAAGCATGTCATGTCAGTCATTTACAACAAATGATTGCATATCAAAGATCTCAACCGATGGTGAATATTGCATCAATTAGGATTTGCATCTTCCGTAGGTAGCCCAGTGCTGTGGAGCAACAAGGGGCTCGGACCAAGGTTCGAAACAGCTAGAATATTGCACAAGCGTTTGCTCAAGTAAAACAACTTCTGCAGCCATTTTCATGAACGTGTGAGGCGTCACATTCACTGTCAGAGCAAAGGTTAAGGCCCCGGACATGGGATATGGGTACGAACATCGAAAATAAAATAGAGCATATTAATATTATGTTAGTAACAACGAATACTAAAACAAAATGTGGGACAAAAATGTTTTTTAATTCAAATGTTTTTTTTGGTCAAGCAAAGAAATTTTTCATTTCTCCCAATACTTTTTACATCATAAAAAAAAAAAAAAGTGGCGCTCATGCAAAACAGGTTTATAGCCAACTGCTACTGACAATCTGCGCCTGCAATCTAGCTTTTCAGGTGGAATTCAAGTGCTACAGCATTTTGCCTTACATTTTATACATAATTTCCGAAATAACAGTGAGTGGGTAGTCGAGTTGGTGATAATGAATCATAATGTAACACCTGAGACTGTGGTGCAGAAAAGGCATTCGAGTCGAAGAAAAAGACAACAGCAGGAAAATGTCTCAAACGCAGCTAAAATCATTTATTAATGCGAAAGCATTAACTGTCTCATGAAGCGAGCTGACGTCATCAGTTCGAAGCGCGAAAGCGGTTCCTAGTTTCCGCTGCAATCCCAATAGGAGCGATTTGCCTTCGGTTCCATTGGCTGGCGCGCGTTGACGGGGCTCCTGTGACGGGGTGTGATGATGTGAACGGGACATAGAAGAAAAGAAGACAACATCGCAGATGTGACCAACTTTACTAGAGCAAGCTCAGTTTCACAGCTCCCTATTCTCGCCTGCGGAGGCGAGTGGCCCAGGTGGTGGTCACGAGAACTAGCAACGCTGCAGTCGGATCTTACTTCCCTGTCTCGCGCGCCGTCTGCTACCACCGCGTTGAGAGCTTCCTTTTCTTTTTCTTATTTTCCTTGTTTTGTTTTTTTTACTTCCATGTGTATAATAGCAAAAAACAATGATGAAGATGAGGTGTAATACACCACAAAGTTAAGAGTCAGCGCACTGTGAGAGTTCTTTCTTCGAGTGTTTAAAATTTATTTGTGTGTGCGTCGGTTTCCTTACGCTGTGAAGTGTTACTATGAATCACCAACTCGCCCAAGCTCAAGTATTGCTATTCAAACTTGGCGGGCTAGACAATCCGGAAGTAAGACTCGACTGCAGCGCTGCTAGTTCTCGTGACCGCCTACTGAGCCCACGTCGCAGGCGGAGCTGCGAAGCTAAGCTTGCTCCAGTAACGTTGGATGTGACGGCTCAGGCAAGCTCGTGCAGTGTGGTTTTGGGGTTGGACATAGAAGGAACGAACACAGCTCAACGCCGTGGGCCCCAGCAGCCAAGTAATGACCCGGACGGACGTCTGAGGCCCGTGGGGGCACCAACCAGGCTTTGCCGGGGAACCACCGCCGGCACCGAACATCGAGCCTTCGCCATCCGGAAAACGCCTAGGGCACCCGAGGTTCCGACAACACCAGAAGTGCAGCGGCGAGTGAGCAGAACACCCTAGACTTGACTTTGTGTATATATTTTTCGTGGTTACAATAACATTATTATTCCGATTCTTTTCAAACAATATATTTTTCCTCCCATCCACCGTGTCCAAATCCCGAGTCCATACTTCTTATTATCACACATGGCCTCCGAGATCCCGAAGCGCGCGCGCGCGCTAGTACGCAGCAGATAACAAAGGGAGCGGACGAGCAGACGACAAAGGGAGCGGACGAGTGGCTTGCATGCTTTCATATTCACAACTCATAAGAAATGCTTAGGTGTACCTCCAGCTTTTTTTCTCGCTCCTTGTATACACCCGATGCTGACGTCACTGCCCACCTAAACAGACAAACTGTCCATGTACCTGTGTCCACAAAGAGTGTATTCATGAGAAGGTCAGTGACATCAACATCGGGTGTATATACTAAGGAGGGAGAAAAATAAATAATTTTAGCTGCGTTTGAGACGCTGCTGTTGCCTTTTTCTTTGACTTGAAAGTTTCTTTTCCACACCCCACTCCCAAGTGGTCCACTATAATTACATATATTTTGTTTGTTTTTGGCACCTACATAATGTTTCGTAATGATGGATGAAAATGTGAAACTGAAATTTGAGTACCGAAATGTACTGAGAGGTGACCCTCCCCAAAAGATGACCCACTCCTATTTTTGGCATAATCTGCTTTTTTCTTTCTTTTTAGTCAACGAAAGCTAGCCCACTTCTAGTAATTGCAGGGGCCTGGCCAATGATGACCTCGGCAGTAATGGTGTTACTTAGCCATGGCGAGAGATGAGGGAACATTGCTGATTGGAAAGGACATTTGTCTTTGGTTCATCGCCCCTCCCTGTGATCACAAGTTTCACAGGTCGCAAAAAAATATAAAACTAGCATTTTTGTTTCCTTTTTTTTTTATTGCGTTTTGAAAGTTAGTTTATTCCTTATTTTCTCCCGATTTGCTTTCGATTTTAGGTGGTCTATCTCTTGGGATATTACGGTAGGCTTACTAGGACGAAAGAAGCGGAGAAACAATGGACCTCTAGTATTAAAACATCTTCGAAGATTTGCCATTTCTAGAGGAGCAGAATATTGTGAGCTCGAGGAATCGCATTTTTCAATGGACCTTTTCCACATACCAACGGCACCAGGTGGTGGCTGCACAAACTAAAAATCGAGGAGGAAGTGACCTGCGCTACCAATCAATAATGGGAGCTACGCTACCAGTTTCTTCGCTCTCTGAGCTGCGGCGCTTGCCCAACGCGACACATCCGTGGCGTCCACCCAAACGTCGTGTTTTTCTTTCCGTCTACTTTCTTTTTTTGTGTAGCAGAATTAGATATATGCTGCAATTGCGTGTTCTACTCGCTGGTCCACAGCCTCCTTCCGAATTTCCTCGATTTTTCGTGCCGACTTCCGCCGCTTGGCATCGAGCGAACGCGCGTGCGCAGAACGCTTCTTGGAAAAGTCCATTGTAACTGATCACTCGCTCTGCACCGGGTGACAAAATGGCAGCGCCCACAAGACAATTGGGAAATAGGGCGTTGACCCTGAACCTCACTTAGTGGCTCTGCTGCCTGGAAGGCATCTCGTAACGCTGTGTCTAACGTCCTAGCCATGCACCCAAGGCGGTACCAAAGTGCCAATAAACGACCTCACTAAAGCCGTTGTGCCGTTAGATGTCGTGATGCCGGCAGTTGGGCATACAAGTTCCGGCAAAAAGCAGGGGCAAACAGGAGTGCCGCTGTAAGCGCTCCAACTCCCAGCTGCCAAAGCTTCCGCAGACTGTCGAGCTGGACATCGACCAACAGAGGCCACCTCCGTGACCCCGCGTGGATCGCGGCAGGCACGACACGTGTGCGACACCGTTGGGGGGAGATTGGGGGACTGGGGTAAACGGTGGGAGAGGCAAGCAGGGTTATCAAAGGCCTCACCCAGCACCACGGGGTCCCCGCTCTGATAGGCCAGGATGCACTTGTTGAGCATGAGCGTCGTGAAGCTGAACAAGTACCAGACGACGAGCACGACCACGGCGTGCCCACTGTACAGGCCGCTCCGCTTCTCCTGGCTCCCGCTCGGGAGGCTCTTGAGCTCCACCTCGCGGGAGAACGGTCCGTAGAACGGGACCATGCCCTTGGCATTGAGGTCCTTGGAGCCCCTGTGGTTCACCCGCTCCGTGTAAGGCCAGCCCTTGAGGACCTCATTGTCCTCGGCGAGTTCTCCCGGCGGCTGGGCAGCCATCGGGACGGGATCTGCGGCCGGAGGAAACGGGCAAGGCTTTTGCAGAAGGGTTGAAACAAGCGGTCTCAAAAATACGCAGAATTTCGTTGCAGCGTGCTAAGAAGCAACAGTGATAGTTGTTACTGCGTGTGGCAACACTCTCTTTTATACGTATTCACACCTTACTTATATGATTACACGCAATACAGCCTTATGGTCACTGAAATATGTAGAAAGGGGAACACACTGCACATGAGTCAACGTCCCCTACCGTTACGTGTGGGAGGTTGCTTTACGTCCGATAAAACACACAGACTAAGTTCTACAGTGAGGAAAGTATAGCGGGGCCCCCTGCCAACCGTAGAAGACGCCGCCGTCAAATCAAGAGTCAAGTGCGTGCAGCTTGCCCGACGTCATGGGGCAGTGCAAGCGGAAGTGCACGTGAAACCGCGTTTTCTGCTTGGCACAACGCCGACAAACTTGAATGCAGCTGGGAAGTCCCTACAGCAGCTATTAAAATAAAATGTCCCGTGACCTAAGCGGCAAACAATAAAGCCCTAGTCCCGCTCGAGCGACAAACAGGAACGACCGACATGAACCAATTCGAACATGTGCAGCATTCACGCGAAGGTATCTTTGACAGGCTTGATATCACTGGTGCTTACTTCACAAGCACCGAGAAACTGCCTGCCAAAGATACATTTGCGTGAACGCTGCAGGTGCTTGAAGTTGGTCCACGTCAGTTGCTGCTGTTTGTTGCCTAAGTGGGGCATAAAGGTTGGAGGAAATAAGCAAGAAAGGAACAAGCTGTAAAGAGATTTTAAAACGCTTAGGTTTTTTGGTTTTCTTTTTTGTTTTTTTTTTACTTTAAATAGACCTTGGTGATTTGATTTGTTCAACTTGGCAGACCGCCCCACCTCGGATCATGTATACGGAGCGCAGAAAGAAAGACGGAGAAATAACTGTGCTTCAGCTTGCCTTTAGATTAGTGTACTCCAGAGAACATTATTAAAAAATTTTATTTTCTGCATGGCTCAATATAAGAAGACCTGAAAACAGATTTTGCCAGTACTTTTTAAAGGGACGATGCAACGATTTTGGGACTTTGGCCAATTAACCATGGAAATTAATTTGTCACCTATGGAGCAAAGAACAGAAAACCATATTCTCTTGTGAGCGCTAGTTTTTATTTAAAGAAATAAAACAAATTGAAGGTCAAAGTGCCTCTCAGCTCTCCACGTCGCCTTTCGAGTGACGTACTTTGGGAGATCATGTGGTTTCCCGTTGGGTTCTTTGTTCAGAGACCCCAGCTCCTTCCTCCGCGATTGTCGACTTTTAAAGGATTTGCATCACCGAAGGTCGGGGCGGGGGATCGACACAAAAGACGGTTTGCCACGGGACTGACGGCGAGTGTAGCAGCGGAGAGGGACAGGTTTTCGTTGACTTCCGCGTATCCCCCAGAGATGCCGTCACCATAGTTCCCATAACCGCCACACGTGGCTGCAGATCGGCAAATAATTTGTTTTTGTGTTTGTGATTACACAGCGGCATAGCAGTTTTTCAAGGTGACGCGTTTTTGGTCTCTTGGGCTTGCATAAACAATATAAAAAGTACAAACTGCCAATTCGTTTAACATTAAAATCCTTGCACTACCCCTTTGTTTCCCTCATCGCATCTTTTTTTTTTGTGCTATATTTTGCATTTAGTGCTGACGTAACAGACTCATTTATCTATTTAACTTACACATCCATCAATTACGCCTATAATAAATTAAACAATGTGCAGTCAAAACTATCTAAACTATTTTTTAAGCATTTAACAGTTTATGCTCCATTTCATACGTAGTGTACAACGCTGCCAACGAAGTTAACCCACGTGGCCCACTTGTGACTGCCGGCCGTTTGCTAAAGTGTCTTGCAATGAAAAGTAGGCTTTCGCTAAAGGCTGTGGCTAGGATCCCGTTCAGATGGAAGGAGCCGAGTTCCGTCCAGATGGAACTATAACTGCCGCTAAAGTCCCGTCCAGATGGAAGAGAAACGCGCCACTGAAGCTAGCATGCACGAGGGTTTATCCCTATGCTCCTCCCCTGACCCATTTCTGGTGTAACAACTGGAAATGTCCCTATGCTATTTTTAATGTAGTCTTCTTCGAGTCAAATGCACTTGTCCCAACAATCCTACAACATTTCTACTGCTTCCTGGAAAAAAGTTTGTCCAACCTCTGCAAACTACAAATCTCTAGCCTCTATTACCTCAAATACTGAGTTAAAATCGCGTCCCACGCAATTTTTTGTTTTATAACGGTTGCTAGTTATTGGGAGCCAGATACAGTGAATGCGGTGGATACCATTCCCAAAGCTTTATTTAGGAATGGCAACCATTGTAATGCAAGACGTGAGGCTGGGTGCATTGTCGTAATGAAGAAGTACTCCCTGTCTCAACTTTCCACGATGGTTCTCTTTGATTGCAGCGCATAATTTAGTGATTAGGCTCTCATAATAAAAACCTGGTATTATGGCTCCACCTCGCAAATAATCGCGAGAAAAAACAGCCTTGTTATCGCGAGCTTGTAATCGTTGCTCTAGCTTGGACGAAAAGGAACAATATTCTCTACTCGGCCCTCGGAACGGAACCAACGGGACTTCCGTCCGGACGGAACTCTACTGGGCCTGCTATCGTTCCGTCTGGACGGAACTCTAGACACTGCGTTCGCTAAAACGTCATTCGACGAACTGGGTGCCACCCGTCCAAGGTACTGGCGCGAGCGCCTGGCTTCATCCATGCTGTTGTTTGCGCGACTACACGTGCAAATGATCTGCGAGAACAAACCCCATGCTCGCACCTGAAGCCTCGACAATGTTGTACGAGACAGAAAAAAAAAAAAAGGAAAAAAAAGTGCATACCCAACGAAGTCGCCGACGATTCGGTCATTTTGTGCGCCTAATAAACGCACAACTGTCGCCCGATCTTTTTTTTTTTTTTTGCGTCAGACTGGCACTTGTTGATGAAATATTCCATGCAAAATAAAAACTAAACAAAAGGCTGCAAAGACGCAGCTGCGCCCGATAATGAAATCTGCGCTTGCACTCGTGTGAAATTTACCATGAATCGCAGTGCTAGGCAGGAAAGCCGACGTACACCCCTTCCCTCCGTTTTTGCGCTTTTACGAGGACACCTCGACAAACTTAAGGGACGCCTATGGACGTCTACGGTCCCTCAAGTTTTCCGGTACAGGTCTGCCGATTTAGTTATGTGAAATATTTTGACACGTCGAACAAACCCGCTGTTAACCACATATTGTTGTTGTGGCATTTAACACCTCCTGCACGCCGCCATTGCTAACGCAGGTTGTCAACGCACATATTGGTTTCGTCTCATTCAAATCAAATCTGGATCTTAACGCAATCTAAAGAAACAAAACAAGTTAGTTATTTGCATAAAATTACTCTAATAAAACATTTTGAACATTCTTAAATAATGCTTTCTTTAAGTTTTGTTATTCAACAGCGTGAGGTTTTATGTTTCGTTATTCAACAGCGGGGGGTTTTATAAGTAGCCAACAATAGCCAGTCGCAGCCAACAACGTCACATTGAAAATGGTTTCTCTGCAGTACGCCGGAAGTAGATAACTTTAAAACGTTGCTGCGAGCTCGCACCAAGTTCGTGATTTTTTTTGTTTTTTTTTTTTTTTGTCACGTTTTATTTGTTGCAGCTTTTCTTTTGCCTGTCCCGCAGACCCGTAGCGCGGACCACAACTTATAAGGCTCAGGAAATTCCGACGGCACATTGTCGAAAGGAACAGGCGGCAGCATCGAAATATCGACGTGCGATTTCGAAACAATTCTAAACTTAGTCCCGCGACCGCCGATGAAAGCGCGGCGGCCTGGTTTGGCTTTCCCCCAATGCATCATGCTGAGCGGGAAAGCCAGATTTACAAATAACGAGCACGTTTTTGTTTTGTTTTTAATTTGTTTCGTTTGTGCATCGTGTGTGCGCGTGCATGGATGACGAAGCCTGGATATTTTATTGTTTTGTTTTTGTAGGCACTGTGACAACACACCGCTGGTAAGGAACAAGAACAAAAAGACAGACAGCAGAACATGAGTTCCACACCTTTAGAAAGGCTGAGCGTAGAGGAGAAAGAAGGCATTAAGGTGTTCATGTAAGTTCTTGGGGTCGTATATGATTTTTGCTTTTTTGGTGATAAATGGTTACATTGCAATCTTCAGTACTTGATTGATTTAGAAATTCTGCAGACATAGCCAGCGGCGGTAATCAGAGTTGCAGAACTTGCTCGAAAAACGTGTTTCATATACAGTGAAAGATACAGGTGTCAGATTGTACTTAGGCTATGTGTCTGGATACTTTTTAAATCGGGTGTGCCTACACAGGCAGTACCGATTGAGGATCATATATTTTTCAATTCTTTTAATTTCCTCACCTTAAAAAATGTCTGGATACTTCTCTCAAAAATGTACCTGGATTCTCGTTACTTTTACTTGAAAGCTACATTCCTTTTCTACACAATTATTTTTTTTACGAGTAAGCAAAAAGTGATAGCGCTGTTTGTGTGGCTCCTAGAAAGAGTTCCAATGAACTCTGAGATCCTTTCTGATATTTGAGAAATATAGTAAGACAAGCCCTTGCTTTTGGTGTGATGCAACCAGCGCTACTGTGAGTACCCCAGCAAAAGGAACGTGTTATGAATTCAAGTCGGATCGATTGCTCTGGGTTGACAGTAGGAATTGCTGCATCTTTAAGTGCTCCAATAGTCGTTCTATCTCATGGGGACAAAGTTTCATAGTTTTTCAACTCGCCGTTGTTTTGTGGGGCAACGACAACGATGGATTAGCGCCTTACGACGCCAGAAATTCGGTCTCCCGATCGTGTATGTCGCTGTGTCGGCACAGCTGACATATCCTACACTGTCGCTTTGCGCACTGTGTTTTTTTCTTAGGTGTCAGTGATGCCTACATATGTTAGCGCAAATGGGACAAACTGAAATACCATTCCACACTTGCGGGTATGCAGTGCCCATTTTGTCTGAGGGATGCCCTCCAAAGACGTTTTGTCACCGTTGTGTGTGTCGATTTTATTTCTGGACCAGTAGGGCTGCAGTCTGTACTTCTTGAAGAAAGATTCGGACGACACAAAGTGAGAAATGTGAATCTAAAGAGGAAAAGTACAATGAAACTTGGAATCACTGAACAATCGACGTTTGAGTATGGCAGTTTAGCTGTGCTTTCTTTTTTGATCAGCCTCCTTTCAAACGTGGAAATTGTCTTTCTTCACATATGGGGTTGCCGGCACGCATTAGATGACTGCGAAACAAAACGCCGGAATTGTTTTTGATAAAAAAAAAAAAGCAAGATAACTGGTAGCCTCGATCAAAAATGGAAAAAAAAATCATAATTAAAAAAAAATCAAATAAACTCACTTTTCTTTTTATTTAAATCAAATATAAATCAGATATATATATATATATATATATATATATATATATATAATTTCACTGAAAAGGTAATTATATCGTAAATTCTAGTTCACTTCAAAACTTTTTTTCTGATATAAATCATGCCATACTAGAACAAAAGGAACTTAGTTTGTTTGGTTATTGAGAAAGCTTGTTTTCCTGTAATACTTCAGCAAAACGAAATAAGAATAACTCCCAGGTTTATATGAAAACCCCGAGGAAACAGGTCCTTCCCGCCAAAATGTTTTCTATCAGCTTCGTGCACGCGGTGCCACTGTTGCCATTGCTTCTGAGGCCAGTTCTGAGCAAAGTGTCAAAAGTATCTCAGCTGCACCAAAAACTATAAGCAAAAAAAAATATATTCAATGACGTGGAATTATGGCTTTTGAACTCGAGCACAATTTGCGAGTTGTTTAACGACAGTGACTTTTTCTTCCAATATTAAAGTGTGCAAGGCGGTAACATAATCTCATAAAAAAGCGGCAGACTCGTGTAAGACAAAACATATATATATATACTGATCGATGTAAGATCAGCCTTACATGTACAATTAAATCTCTTTGCCTGTCTCACTCACTCTCTTTGTCAGTCTGTGTGCGTATGTGCGCACGGATACAAGTTTTTTTTTTGTTTCCTCCGTATTTTAATATGCTTGCGTAGGATGCCACGTAATTGACGAAAGGACTGGAAGATAGAAACAAAGCTCAGCTCCCCGATTAGTGCAGAAAGCACCGCATTTTGCTCCTGTTCAGCCTGTTACACATTTTTATTTGTTCGATGTTTTTCTTTTACTAAAAACAAAATAAATTTATATGGACAGCTTCAAATTACAGGCAAAAAAAAATAATAAAAATGTATTTATGATATTAGTTTTGCGGTAAAGGATTTTTGTGACAAAGGCGTTCTTGCGGAAAATCATCACAGTGAAATCGGTGTGGCTTAGATCGCGTTATAAATCGTCGTGATTTTTATTCTCCACCTTGAATTCGGTGGATTCGTGGTAGATTAATTTCAGAATATCGATGCCTCGTCGATTTTGTGAAAGAGTGCAGTGGTTGCACTTTCTAGAAGCCTGGAATTGTTTCTACTCGGAAGCCAGCGTGCAGTGTGATTAATAGAAGATGTTACGTTTACTTCCTGGGATATATAAGAAGCAGAGCGAGGCGAACCTTTTTTTAGTTCTTCGCCAGTCCTGTGTTGTCTCGAAGAACCAAAGTTCCATCCGTGCGCGCTCCCATCGCCGCAGCTTCACGCGCGAAAGGGCACCCCAGGCTGCTGCTGAACACGTCTCACCGTCGAATGCCAGCTCCTCTGCTAGAGGCACTACTTGCGTGTTTCAATGCGCCCACTAGAGCTCCCGCACAGAGCGTGTAGTGCCAACCTCCTATTTCGTCTCTAAGGCTTTAACATTTAGAATCAATGCCAGGTTGCTCTACATATGGCACCAAAGAGGACAATCCTCTTTTTCGTTGGTGCCACTGAAACCGATCTAGCTTCCCAAGGAGGCTCTGATTTTCCTAAGACGCATTATCCCATATATATCGTACCAGTGGCATTTCACTCGTTGCTTTGTCGGGTTTGGGATGAAGCCCCTCTGGTCCTTTAAAGTGCTCGTGTCATCTCACATTCAATTTAAGTTACTGTCTCCTCTCTAGTGTAATGTTCTGTGCTCAAATAGGGTATGTTTATTTTTGTCTTATCTGTAGTTGGTGACGGGCTAAGAATGATGGAATGTGTTTGTTTAGCTTGTACATTTTTTTTTTCTTTCTCTCCTGCGTTGACGGCAAGGTTCGCGGTATCGTAAATAAATAAAATAAATTGAGTGAAAGCTTGTTGTTTTTCACCGTGCTTTGGCTGCGCGTACGACCAAGTGCTACCAAAGGCAGAAAGCTCCAGATAGGTCACGCGCAGAATTCTTAGCCCTAACTATAGTTTCGTTTTCAAGAAACTCACGAGTTAATGTCTTTACCCACTTTTTTTGCAGTGCTCTATCAAAAACTATGACAAAACAGACGTCTACATATTTCACAGATGACAAAGGAGTGCAACAAAAGCATTCTTCCAATTTTGTTATATCTGTATATGTACTTTTGAAGTGTAACAACTTGAGATACATACTAGTTTATGTAGATAGGGCTCCATGTTTTAGATGTTTGTCTTTTAGTAAAATTTAGGAGGGTGTTTCTCAGTTTAATGTATTTGCATAAAATGTGTTATTTCGTTGGAGCTTATTTTTGTCAAAGTTCAAATTAATTAATTTTGTTATCTTTCCATTTCTCCGAAATTCACAATAAAAAGCAATATAATATACTAAGAAGAAATAAGAGAAACACAAATGCATAAAGCTTCAGTTTTCTTTTCGTGTTTTTTGCAGCTCACATCCCAGCAAATTTCTCCCTTGCAGTTGCTGCCGCCACAAATATGTGTTGTGCGTGGCCACTGTTATACACGACCCCTCCTTGTAATAAGAGGCCCTAACGGTATGAGTTGAGCAGTGGCTAGCACAAGCATGTTTAAATTGGGCCTTGTCATGAGCCAGAAAATAGGCCCTCTTCTGTCAGCCATCCATAATTGGAAAATTTCTCCTCAAGGCACCTACACAAAAGCCTCCTACCACCTAAGCTCTGCCCAGATGCAAGAGAGCTGCTGTGTCAGTGGCCCTCGTAAACTCACTGGCAGCTGCTAAACACCGTTCATAGATTCTTTCAATTCTGTAATGCCAAAAAGGTTTGTTTTTTTTTCTAGATTTTTTTTTTTTTTTTTGTCACACTGATCCAAAATATTGGAGCTTTTTTTGTTGAGTTTGAAGAGAAATAAATTTTACCGACGAGCAATTTGCGGGCTTTTCGAATTATCCAAACACACAAAATCCTAATTATTAAACAAAACAAAAAAGTAAAATTTTTTAAATTTTCTTTTAAAGATTTTAAATGTCTGGAGCTTGATGTCTTGTGCAGGTAAGCAGCCTTTTTAGTTTTTTCTGATGATAACAAAGAAAGGTAAGGTGAAAAGTCAAAGAGAGTAAAAAAACATGCAATATTTCGCACAAAAAATATTTTTGGTTTTGAGTTTTATTGTGTTTTATTTTCATATCTTACGTGCAACAATAATAAGTGCCAGTTATGATCGCGAAATTAGTCAAGTACGCATTTAAAGACCTCTCGGCAACCCAGAACAGCATAAATTCGAGCCATTTTTGTGCTCATGGTTTTTCAAATTGTGACGCCGGCTGTCATTACATTTACTTTTACAACTTCCATAAAGTTCCGAGAGAACGCCCTCCCCGAGGGATCTCGTTTTTCTGGCTAAATATCTGTAACGTAAAAGTTCCAAAGCATCGCCCACCCCCCGATTCCTGTTGGACGTCACGCGATGTCTCATCAATTGCGACCGGCACATCTGACAAGCGACTTCATAGTGGGTTCCCGCATTTCTGTCTACGATCCGCTCGTGCAATATCAGCTCCCGTAACACGCGAGTTGTCCCCGCGTGTACGTTGCAGCGTGAAGCGCGAATCTGCTGCGTCTGCGATTTGCGGTATCCGCTCCCGTGACGTAAAGATTCCCGCGTTTTTGTCCGCGATCTGCGCGCACAATATCGGTTCCCGTAACCGGCAAGTTTGTAGCGGGTTCCCGCCTGTTTATTGCACCCCTTCAGTCACGCATTATGTAAACGTGTGACAAAAATATAAAAATGGAGATATAAAAGCAACAAAGCTATATTTTCCTAAAACAAAAAATTAAAAAATACTTTGGTAATTACAAAATTTAGATGGCATCCTTATTTGTACACATTGTGACTCTAAAGTATTAAATGCACTGAAGTATAGATAACACTTTATTTTGGAGAAAACAGCAAAACAATGGGCTCTTTCATTGGTTTCTGCTGATGATGGTGCCAGAGAATGCTGCCTCCTGTCTACTTTGCGTGAAACTCGAAAAAGCAGTCATTGGCAGCCAATAAGCACGGAAAAACTCCACATTTCCTGCAGCGAACACTCGACTTGGACTTGCAGCCTTCCTTTCGGCAGCGTTCGGGAAATGGTTGTGCGACATGTTACGGCCAGTGTTCTTTTCCATCAAACCGCGCAGAGTTTGTTGGAAGTGGGTCGGCATTGTGGGCAGACTTGGGAGCCTTCTGCGCTGTTTCCTGACTTGGCCGTTCTTTTCTGCTGGCTTGTTGCACGGGAGAAGACTGAGGGCAACGTCAGTCTGGAACTCCAGCACATCCTTCGTGCTCTTTCGCGGGAGCCCTTCTGCCGTTGCATCCCTCAAGTGCTCCGGCCAGGAGTTTGCCAGTGCGAATGAGGCAAAATGCGAAGGTACCCTCGCAGGCCATTTTGTCGTTTTTGCACGGAGGGGATACAGGGACATAACAAAATCCAGCTGGTCTACGCCTCCCATGTACCGATTGTACTCCAAGATGGCTTTGGGGCATTCAATCTCAATGTACTCCTTTCTCGAGGCACTCCATCTCTTTGCAAGTCCTTCATCTCCCACACCAACTTGTGTTGACGCCACATTCACGAGACTGTTGTCCTGACAAGCACCACATCCCCTTCCTCGGTCACTTTGCCGTCCATAAGCGATTCCTCGCTTTTTAAGATTCGATTGATAACCTCGCACAAAAACATGGGCATTGCTCATAAAAACCGAGGCATCCACATTGGTCTGTTGCAGCATTTTTTTTTTCATAAAGAGTATGGTCGTGCAAATAAGCAAACTTTATTTCGCGTTTATGACGTTTCACTATTTCTAAGAAACCGCCCGTGGCACGTTGTTCACCGGAGCCCCAGCGTGATTCCGGTGACACGTCATCAAGCACTACGGGTCTTCTGTGCACGAAATGTTTCAACTTTCATTTCGCCCTTGCGATACACAAAGTGATAATGAATGACAGTGCTGAAGAGATATCGCTGGGAATCCGATACATAAAGCGAGTGACAGTGTTTTTTGTATCGGATGTGACGGCGCTTACAGCACGCCACCGACGAAACGCGGAACTCCCAGACGCAATGCGTGAGGGTCGAGCTCATCTTAGTAGGACCCGCACCCTCGCACCCCGGCGCATTTTCATTAGCTCTCAGGGGCCCTCCAGGTGGAGCAGCCTGTATCAACGGCCACGCGTTCCGGCGTTCAAGTTTCATTTCGTGCTGACTGTACATCACAATGCCAAAGAAAAGTTTGATCTCAATGACTGAACAAGACAGCTCTGCTCCTGTATTTTGAAGAGCGGAGATGTTGGTGAATCTAGCCAGGTCTTCAAAGACAGAATCCATGAAGTACCTCGCAAAGCACTCCAGGGGCTCTATCAGAGTTGAGCTGTTAAGGGGCTGATAAGAGCAGTCAGTGTCCACTGGGGGTCTCATGCACCAATTGGCAGAAGGCTTCTTTTTCTTCACATCGCATCACGTGATTTAAAAGTCCAGTGGCGACGCGCGTTTGCAGCGGGAAAAACATTTATTTTTTTATTATTTACAACCGGAATACGAAACTATCGACGACAGTTTCGGAGAGAAAACTGCTATGTCTACGCGTCAAAATAAACGCGATGGCGGGTGACGCCGCGATCCGAAGAATTACGCGCTCGAAAATGGCTCAGATTTGCGCTGTTTTCCATCGCGAGACAGGCTTCAAACTCGTATCTGACTAATTTCGCGATGATATCCGGTCTTGATTTTTTTACATGCAAAAGAGGAAGGTTTAAAGATAATAGAACACTAAAAAAAGCAAAATCACTTTTTTCGAAAAACAATTGCCGTTTTTTGACCCGCATCTCCCCTAAGGGGCTGATAAGAGCAGTCAGTGTCCACTGGGGGTCTCATGCACCAATTGGCGGAAGGCTTCTTTTTCTTCCTCGGCGGTTTGTCGTCTTCTCCAGGATCGTCCGGAACGCCAGTCAGGTCTCCAGAAGGCTCTTCCTCATTCTAAAAATTATTTTATTTTTATTACGAGCTCTAAAAACTCTAAAATGAGGAGTGATTTTTGTACCCGCCGCAGCAGCTGTGTCCCATTTCATCATCTGTGAGCTCAGCGTCCAATGCATTGCCATTTACAATTGACTCGAAGAGTCATTGCGCTGATGCGGCAGGAGCCTCTAGCGCCTTTAGTCTCTTTCTGGTGTGGTTTTCGACATCTATGAAAAAAATTACAGGTGTACGTTCATAGAGGCAGCACGGGTGCAGAGTTAAGCTTTTAGAAAGGCTGAACTCTGTGCTGAGCCAAAGGAAAAGTAGGGTTTTGTAAGTTTTGATTAAGGCAAGCTTTCACTTTAATGTTTCCACACCACTACCTTGCCATACTTCAGTGGTAAATTACAGTGTCGGAGCTTGAGAAACTGATTTTCTTAGACTTATCTAAAGTGGGTCGGATCGATCTGACTCCCGCCATACTTTGACGCCCTTCGTTTAACACAAGGCGCCAAACCCGTTTCTCGTCATGTTGGGACGCCTGCAGCATTTTGAGACGCCATCTTCGACGTCATGGCCCTTAGATAAAATCTTTGCTGGTCTGGAAACTTGGGCGGTTGCCACCCTAGTCAATTTTGTCACCACAAGGGGCGAAAATAAACAGAAGTAAAAAAAAGTCTGATAAAAAATTAATTTTTACACATTTTCTCGTAGGCAGCATTTATAGCGGGACGTTTAAATTCTTCCGATGTAATACGACCCCTTTTCCGATGGTCCATCTGGGGACTTTCTCCGTGGCGGCTCCTCCGAACCACCCATTAGGCTCCTAACGTTGCCAGCGCACCTCCGGCACTTCCCTAGGGAACACTTTCCCACAGTACGAGGGAAAGATTTCAGACCGGGTGCGCTCCGTTCCAGGCCGGGACCGACCACAGCGGAGGCTACGAGCCATCAAAGCCCACCCAAGGCCTCGCAATTGGGATTTTGTGACCTCGGGGAACCAGTGATGGGCGGGGAGTGCATCACGTGCGACGTTCGCAGAGCCGGATTGGCCGAGGTGCCTCTTAGCGTCCGCTGCAGTCGCGCGTAAGACGAAACATAGTCTAAGGGCCGACCCCCGACGGCAGGTGCCGGGAGCCCGGGCAGGAGGGGGGTCCGAGGAGCGCCATGACAGACTACATCCGGGGCAAGAAGGCGTACACCAAGTGGGACACGGACACGGACAACGTGGACATGGACCTGTCCCCCGACGGGCCCCACCCGCGGGTCCAGGTGCTGCCCCCGTCGGGCTGGTTCTCGGGCACCAAGGGAAAGGTGCTGCAGGTAAGCCGCCGCCACCTCGCCACTCCCCGCATTCGTTCCTGGGTTTAAACAAACGCCAAACTCGCAAAATACTCTTTTTTCTTTTCTTGGAGCACCTGGATAGAGTATGGTTGCGTGATGCCTAAGAGAACCGTGCTATCTAGCGGAAGGAAGCTGAGTTATCGTCGAAGCTATTGTGTGAACAAGCGGCATTTCAGTGGCTGTTTCACGTTCGTCGTTACTTTCCACTTGGCTGGCCAACGATTACCAAGTCAACGCCGATACCGGTAGTGCTCGGTGAAACAAAATAAAAAAACGCTTATCGTCATTTATTCCGCAAATTATACAGGGTGTTTGCATTACTTCCGGCCGTCGTGACGGGGGGGAGAGAGATGCCTCCAGTTCTCCTATATGTTTATATTGTGTTTAGGGGGGTGCCGATGCCTTGCCATTCACGAAGTAGGTTTTAAGTCGTTCTCAGGCATATGGACCAGGCGGCTCAACACAATACCTTTGGCAGATTTGTCGTTTCTTTGAGGTTTTTTCGTCCGAGGGATCAGGAAGGCATACCGTATAAGTAAACTTCGGGAGGTACCGCAGTTGGTCCTCGGCAGTGAGTCTTTGAAAGCATGCACTACTCACTGCGGGTCCTCAAGAACAAGCAAAAACAACGGCCAACTAGAATCAACACACTCGCCCCTGAAGTTTGGACATTATTTGTTTTTGTTTACCTCCGCACACCCTATTTTATCAGATGCCCGAAAAACTGATCGCTTGACCCAGTGACACGGTAGATTCGGCCGGATTTGATTTTGCCTTTTGTCGCAAAACGCCTCTATATTCGGTGAAATCGGCATTAACTTGGCAACAGCTGATCAGGTGGGGAGTGACAACAAAAACTGAACAGCCGCTGAAGCCTCGATAATGGTTGAGCTTTCTTCTGATGGGTAGCGCAGCAGGCCCTAAAGGCCACATGCTCGCCCGGGTTTTTTAAAAATATGCTTCTGTAGGTGAATCGCTTTAACTCATAATCAGTCTCGCAACATAAATATTACGCTAAAATATTTTTTCTCAGGTGACGTTTATTTCGTGACATGTCCTATCCAGACTAAAAAGAAATGATGACTATGACAGGAAGCAATAAGGGGTGAGCACGACGTTTCAAGCCCCGGACATATAATTGTAATGCAATTAAATGCAAAGGTGCAAGCGAGCTGGACAAGAATGACGAAAATAATCCCTGGAGAAGGGGAACAAGAGAGACAAAGGACAAATACAAATCTCCAAACACATTTATTAGAAATAAAGGAAACAGCGCGCAAACGACAAGGACGGGAGGAAAAGAAGTACACAGGACGAGCGCTCGTCCTGTGTACTTCTTTTCCTCCCGTCCTTGTCGTTTGCGTGCTGTTTCCTTTATTTCTAAGCATGAACCAACTCGCCCACATCGCTACTCTGCTCCAAACACAGCTAGGTGACTGGTGCGCGACCGAAAAAATCCGCCTGGTCCGGGTATCGAACCCGGGACCTCTCCATTACAGGTGGAGAGGTCCCGGGTTCGATACCTGAACCAGGCGGATTTTTTCGGTCGCGCACCAGTCACCTAGCTGTGTTTGGAGATTTGTGTTTGTCCTTTGTCCCTCTTGTTCCCCTTCTCCAGGGATTATTTTCGTCGTCGCCCGGACATATGTTAGGCCGTCTACTTTGACTGGGCCACCTCGTGGAACCCGCTGCCCTCACCCAGGTGAGCGATCGAGCTGCCAGGGCTGTCTGGAAGTTTCATTGAACAGTCGGAAAGGTCACTGCGGCTCGCTGGCTGACTCGCCATCCCAGAACTTCCCAAACTCAGGCAGTGGTGTTTGAGACCGTCGGCAGAACACGTCGTCCTCATCTCGCATATAAAATCGTCACTAGGTGCGGCACCGCGGGTCTCCACGGTACGGGCTTTTGCCTTTCTGCGGCTCTCCCGAGCCAGTAAAGATTATTATTATTTATTTATTTATTTATTTCAGTTTACCCCGCAGCGCCAGAGGCATTATAGCAGGGGGGGGGGATAGTACATTTGCCTATAAGGTGACATGGTACTTGCGTACACAATGTACAAATAAGCAAAAACACACGCTCACAGGTGAATATACACTTGCACAGTATCAGCCAAACACGAGACAAAAAAACTGGGGCTGGGCAATTGATCGATTAACCTACCGATTAATCGATTAATGCTTTAATCGCGATTAATTTGTTTAACCGGTTAATCGGTAAAATTTTGATGAACCAAAATTAAATAAAAATGAAATGCTTTCACTATGCAGACATGGACGAGCACACCTATATGAAGTGAAAAATTTAGGTGAAGTATTTCATTTCATTTCATTTCATTTATTGGTACCCTCAGGGCCCGAAGGCATTACAGAGGGGGTGGGAATATTACGTACAAGTTAATAGAACACTCAAAACACTAATCAAGTTCTAGTAGTATGGATACAGCATTTTTAAAATCAACAGGATTAACAATTGTGGCGATGGATGTGGAAAGGTGATTCCAGTCAGCAGACGTACGAGGTATGAATGATCTGTAGTAGGTATTGGTGTGGCACTGCGGAATTTCGACTTTATGTATGTGATCATTGCGTGATGATATGTAGGATGGCTCCAGTAAGAGTTCAGTCTTAAGGATTGGGTTGTGAAAAAATATTTTCTGAAATAAACTTAATCGATAAAACTTTCGGCGTAAAGAAAGAGTTGGTAAGGATAGGCATTTTTTCATAGAAGTTACGCTTGATGTACGATGGTAATTAGAAAGAATGAAGCGCACAGATCTATTCTGGACAGCCTCCAAGGCGCCGACGAGGCTCTCAGTGTTAGGATCCCAAACAGCAGAAGCGTACTCAAGTTTTGGCCGGACTAGTGTTTTATAGAAAAAGAGTTTCAAAGTCGAAGGAGTCTGGAAAAAATTACGTTTTAGATAGCCAAGCATGCGGTTAGCATTGGAAATAACGTGGTGAACATGCGATTCCCATGAGAGGTTAGATGTGATGTGAACGCCCAGATATCTGTAAGTGTCAACCCGCTCTAAAGTCATATTATTAAGGATATAGGAAGGAGGATCGTTAATTCGCCTGGAAATTATCATATATTTACACTTGTCAACATTTAATGACATGTGCCAAGTGTCACACCAACTTGATATAGAATCGAGATCATTTTGAAGAAGTAAGATGTCAGAACTGTTAATGATTTCGCGGTATACAACACAATCATCTGCAAATAAACGAATAGAAGAGTTGACATTCAATGGTAAGTCATTAATGTAAATGAGAAAGAGAAGAGGGCCAAGCACAGATCCTTGAGGTACTCCGGACGTTACTGAAACTTTGGACGAGTCGGTATTATTACAATTTACAAACTGTGAACGATTAGTCAGAAATGAGCGAATCCACGAAAGTACATGATGTTCAATGTTAAGTTTGTGAAGTTTAAGAAGAAGAAGTTTATGAGAGACCCTGTCAAACGCCTTGGAGAAGTCCAGAAAAACACTGTCGATTCGTGAACCACGATCTAAAACCTGATGGAAATCATTTGTTAGTCTTACAAGTTGCGTCTCGCATGAAAAAGATTTCCTAAAACCGTGTTGGTTAACGTTGAAGAATGAATTAGATTCAAGAAAATTAACCAGATTAGAATAAATTATATGTTCCATTGTTTTACAACAAATACTTGTGAGTGAAATGGGTCTAAAGTTAGAAGGGGAATGTTTGTCTCCAGTCTTGTGTAGTGGAATCACCCTTCCAGTTTTCCAGTCGTCTGGAAGCTGACCGAGTGAGAGAGATTGCTCAAATAGTTTAGACAAAATGATTGATGTATATTCTTTCGTATTCTTTAGAAACTTTGAATTAATATTGTCAACGCCAGACGACGATGATTGTTTAGTTGACTCTATAATTTTTAAAATGCCATTCACATCAATGACAATTGGATTCATGGGAAAAAAGTCATTTGAAGGATATGATGGACAAAATGGATCAGTAACATTATTAAATACACTAGAAAACATGTCATTGAAAATAGTCGAACACAGTGAATCGGGAATCATTTCACCGGACTCATTTTTAAGTGAAAGGGAACGCTCAACACTGGGATTCATTACACTCCAAAATTGTTTAGGATTATTGATTAGCATAGATGGGAGGCACTCATTAAAAAAGTAATATTTAGTCTCCCCGACTGCTTTTTTGTATTCATTGGCTGCGAGATTGTAACGTTGCCAGTATTCCTCCGAGTCAATGCGCTTTGCGTTTCTGAACAAACGTTTCTTTTTATTTGAAAGCCTTCGGAGTTGAGGAGTGAACCATGGAGACTGAGTGTTTGTTATAATTGAGCGTAATGGAATGTGCTCATTAAATAAAGAAATGGCTTTGTTCTTGTATAAATCCCAATTGGTTTGAACGGAACGCTCGCAAAACGCTGGCAAAAAGTCCTCCAAAAAACAGCACAGACCTCTATTGATCGCTGCGTAGTTGGCCCTTTTGTAATCCCGAATTTGTTTGATCTGTTTTGTATTACGGCAAACGGGAGTTATGAAAGAAAAATTAAGCAACGAGTGATCACTAAGACCAGGAAGGTATAAAATATCAGAAATTAAATCAGGTGTATCAGTCAGTATCAGGTCAAGCACGTTCGCCGAAGAGTGTGTTGTCCTTGTTGGAAATCTTACAATTTGTGAAAGATTAAAGTCAGAACATAGATCTAAAAACTGGTTACATTCGGTTGAGGAGTTTTTCGATGAAGAGCTTAAATCAGACCAGATGATGCCGGGATAATTAAAGTCGCCCATAAGAACAATGGGTAAGTTTGGAAAGCGAACACGGACAAGGTTAATTGCATCATGAAGTTGCTCAACAAAAGTATTTAATCCTGTTGGAGGACGATAGCAACAGCCTAGTACTAGTTTTTTGTGTCCAATGGAAAGACCTACCCATATTATTTCGAGATCAGATTTTATGTTTATCAAAAAAGAATTAAGTTCAGGCACAGCTGCTATCAAAACTCCCCCGCCAGAACGTTCCTTGCGGTCATTGCGGTATACATTAAAACTTTTATTACAATGAAATATTTCAGAATCCTTAACTTGAGAGGAAAGCCAAGTTTCCGTTAGCACAACTAAACCAGCATCACATGAGTCAATCATTGAGCACAAGTCATCGCGTTTTTTAATCAGACTTCGGATGTTAGAAAAAACAACTGGCACATTCGCTGGTCCCCCGCCCCTCTCGGACCGCTAGGCGGAGCCAGACGGCTGAGAAAGAGGAGCTGAAATTGGTGGAAGCACGCTAACATTTCTTTCAGAGCGCTGGAATGAGGTTGACACACATATTCGGTCTTCTTGGGGGTTGTACGTATAGCAGTTGTTATTTTGATAGAGCTTGTTGAAACGCAGTTTGAAAGTACTTCCTTGGGATTTGCCAAATTCTATTAGTTTTCTCCTAGCCAGTCGAGTAGCAAAAGAAAAATCTTCACTGACAGTCACGTCTACCGTTTTCAGTTGCACTTTGCAAGATAAGATAAGATCCCTTGTTTTGAAGGAAGAAAACTGTACGATGATGGGGCGACATTTGTTTGCAGCATACGCCCCTAGCCTATGTGAGCGCTCTATACCAAATGTTCCGCTTATGGAAGGCAAGGAGCATTCGGAGAGCAAGCTTGTTATCTTTCGTTCAGCGTCACCCCACGTTTCTGAAGCAAGATCAGGAATACCGTAAAAGATAACGTTGTTTCGACGAGACCGGTCCTCCATATCATCAAGACGCCCCCGTAGAGCAATGTTTTCATTCCGTAAGCTATCAGCTGCTTGACCGGCGATGCCGTGTTCTTGCTGTTTTGTTTCAAGAAGGATTGTTTTAGTCTCAACGACTTGCAACCTTTTGTTAATGTCAGTCACCTGTTCTTGCATAACTTTCTGGTTTTTCTTTATCTCATTTACACTGGTAAGCAGCTTTGACTGTCCCTGTTCAAACTGAAGCGAGCGAGCATTCAAGCTCTGTAAAAGATCATACATTTCGCTAAACTGCTTAGCCTGAACATCGCTCATGGGACCAGGATTGGCCTCAACGTCGCCACAGCAAAGCAAAGACTGTACAGTGTTTCTAACACACTCAACAAAATGCAAATATTGGTGTGGGCAAGACACCAGCAGTAAAAAACGATTATCGGATCGGTAACAATGATCATCCCTTCTTCCACATACCTGGACGAAAAAGAAGACTCGTTTAAGCATGGTGAACGAGCTGCTGCCGTCCTGCCCACTGGCGTCGAAGCCTTGTCCGAAGCTTTTTATGCCGTCGATGTGCGCCGTAGTCATCCAGGTGGGCGTCACAGAGTAGCCCGTGAACACGTGACCGCGGTTGTCGTTGTCACACAGAACAGTCTCGGGTATCGGGGAAGATTGTGCGTCAGCACAATTCACGGTACTCGTCACGTCGCTTGAAATCACCACGATCCGATCTTGAAACTGTTCATCCGAGGCTGCAGAAATCACGTCAAGGTTCCCGAAAGGCAGCAGCAGAATCTGGACGAAAAAGAAGACTCGTTTAAGCATGGTGAACGAGCTGCTGCCGTCCTGCCCACTGGCGTCGAAGCCTTGTCCGAAGCTTTTTATGCCGTCGATGTGCGCCGTAGTCATCCAGGTGGGCGTCACAGAGTAGCCCGTGAACACGTGACCGCGGTTGTCGTTGTCACACAGAACAGTCTCGGGTATCGGGGAAGATTGTGCGTCAGCACAATTCACGGTACTCGTCACGTCGCTTGAAATCACCACGATCCGATCTTGAAACTGTTCATCCGAGGCTGCAGAAATCACGTCAAGGTTCCCGAAAGGCAGCAGCAGAATCTGGACGAAAAAGAAGACTCGTTTAAGCATGGTGAACGAGCTGCTGCCGTCCTGCCCACTGGCGTCGAAGCCTTGTCCGAAGCTTTTTATGCCGTCGATGTGCGCCGTAGTCATCCAGGTGGGCGTCACAGAGTAGCCCGTGAACACGTGACCGCGGTTGTCGTTGTCACACAGAACAGTCTCGGGTATCGGGGAAGATTGTGCGTCAGCACAATTCACGGTACTCGTCACGTCGCTTGAAATCACCACGATCCGATCTTGAAACTGTTCATCCGAGGCTGCAGAAATCACGTCAAGGTTCCCGAAAGGCAGCAGCAGAATCTGGACGAAAAAGAAGACTCGTTTAAGCATGGTGAACGAGCTGCTGCCGTCCTGCCCATTAACTTAAGGTAAACTGTAAGGGGGAGATTTGTAACTTCAGACATGTGCAGAAGGTTAAGGCTTGCTCACACTCTTGCGACCTCTTAAACCTGCGTTCCTTAAAACTTCTTAAACCAGAGTGAGTGAGTGAGTGAGTGATTTATTTGCACTTAAATTGGTGCGCACACGACGGCGTGCCAGGCAAGGCAGATAGGTAAAAACCCTTACGCGTGTGCGTCTGCCAGCCTGCCGCCATGTGCGTTGGTAGTTATAGTTCTACCCCAGCTTTAGAAGCGTTATAATAGATGGCGCCAGAGGACACACTGGCGCCATCTATTAGGTGGCAGTGTAAGCTCGGCGGTTCGGCATATTTTTTTATTTCTCTCGCGCATTATCCTTTCTTTCTTGGCTCGAAAAACTTTTGTCAATGTTATAAACGAGCCTTTCTATGGGTATTACGCACATTTGACCTCGGAAATCCCGCAAAACCTTCGCTCTTGTGAAATGCAGTTCCAGGGTCACCGCACAGATGGCGCCACAATGCCAGTGTGTTCCCTCGTTCTAAAAAAATTTAAGAAGTTTTAAGAGATCTCGTCTCTCTCAGTCGTACTCGGTCGCAAGAGTGTGAACGGGCCTTTACACATGTCTCAGCGACTTCAATGCCGTGCGAGTGTCCGTTTTGCGCAGCAGAGACTACTGTGAGGAATCAAAGGAGGTCGCCCTTCTCGGAGAATATCAATGAACATTTTTGCCTCATGGAGCTGAAGTAATAATGTGTGAGTGTTTTTTAACTGTTCTCGACTGTATATCGAAGCTGATTCATAATTAGAATTATTGCGTCGTTTAACACATATTCAGCAAAAAAAAAAAAATATAGATGCAATTTTTATTCTTAATCAGTATTAATATGCATGGAAACGAACGAGACCGATTAATTAATCGATTAAAGGGTGGCGATTAATCGGGTTAAAATTTCTAATCGAAGCCCAGCCCTAAAAAAAAAACGTTTGAGTTTCACAAAAAGAGGCACGAGCCCCTCCACTCACATCAGCCACAATAGAAAAAAGAAGCACAGAAATCAATAACATTTCAAAAAAAGAAAAAGCACAAAACAGTGCAATACAGTGGTACCCACAGAACCTGGCACATTTTCCACAAGAGAAGGTAAACGTAGGGGAGATATTATATTCTCTTCAGTCATGACAGCCTGCCCAACCATCGTGCGGCAGTCTCTCGTAAAAAAGAGACTCGGACACGATGGAAACTGTTTCGTCAGAAAGTTCATTCCACTCTTTTATGGTGTTAGGAAAAAAGGAATATTTAAAAATGTTGGTTCGGGCTGTGTGTCCTCTTATTTTTTTAAAGTGGTCCAATCTTCGAGACATGAAGTGAGGTGGTTGTACGAACTTCGGTTTACTAATACCCGTACGATCATGATATATTGCATGAAGAAACTTCAAGCGCAGTCGTCTTCTTCTTGAGCATAGTGGTTCCCATTCTAGTTGGTTTGTAAGAGCAGTAACACTTTCTCTGTAGTTATAATTTCCTGTAACAAATCAAGCTGCTCTGTTCTGAAGTTGCTCCAGTTTGTTTGCGAGACAGCGCTCTTTTGGGTTCCACAAAACACTGGTGTACTCTAGGATTGGTCTTACGTTAGAATTATACTTGTTATTTTAAAACATGTTTCTCGGGTGTTGATTGTCCCGATAACGCGTGAACGTCCGTTGCAGCTGCTGATAGTGGGGTTCATCTTCCTGGTGGGGCTCATGTCGGGCTACTTGATGCGGAGGGGGGCCCACCAGGGGGCACTGGGAGCCACTGGGGCGGCCGACGGAGGCTGCCCGGTGCCCGGGGGCGTCTACTCCTTCAAGGAGCGCTACGCCGAGCTCCTCCTCGGCAGCGTCGACAGGGAGAACCTCGACAGCTGGCTCAGGTGAGCACGGTCTTCCTCGTAGCCCCAGTGAGATTGCGGCATTGGCCAAACGCCCAAGTGAGAAGCGTTAACTTGCCAAGCCACGCATTTATTCATCTGGCTGCAAGCGTAGAGCCAAGCATCTCTTTGGCACACCTCCGGCACTCGTTGCCTTCTGTAGTGCTTCGGCCGAGCACGCACGCTCGAAGCTCGTGTTGCTGGGATGATTGAAAGACTTCCTTCTCATCCTGCCGCTGACTTATTGCGCGACGCGTCTCAAAAGGGGCACGCCACTCTGCCTCGTAAGCTAGTCGGCAGTGCCACCAAAGACGGCTCGCACGGTGAAGTGCTAACCGCTCGGGCCTTTTCTAATGCCGCGTCTGTGCCTTCCCGCGGCCGTCTCTCTCCCTCTCGCTCCGGAGTGAAACTTCGGAACTTCGAAATTTGAAAAGCGTTCAGCGTTGCTTTGTACGCGTTTTCACATCATTCGACCCGCAGGAGTTGCTCGGATTCAATCGTGTATGTGTCCCGCAGTTGTGAATGTCAACGACGCCAACACGCTGCCATGTTTTTCGTGTATCTGTGGCGGCAGATGGGTCTACGAAGCGCTTGTGTGCTGGATGGTCTGGAAATCGCTACGGGACGACATTTGTCGGCGCCAGTAATTGATAAAATCTGTGTGAGAAGTATTTTTCGCGCCTCTTATTATAAAATTGCTCTCTGCTCGCCGGCGGATCAAGTAGACCTACTATGATTGAGATGATTGGGGCAGTTTTCGCCGCCGAGTGTGGCCCCAAACGTTTTGTACAGCCCTGTGCTCAGGTAAGCTGACGTTCATTATAAACTAAGGTTGGCCATTACGCAGGATGTCTGTGCCAGTCCGGCCATGGTCCATGCGAAATGCTTCCACTAGGAGCCGCACCGCGGCACCAATGCCTCGTCACACACTTTTAACAGTGCCATACGCGCGTGAAATGTGAATTAATTTGTGCACAAATGCTAAACCAAAATTTCTCTTCGTGGCAGGGGCTTATTTTTTTCTTTTGACATTACGATTTGAGCACTACCGGGTGAAAACTATTTTATAGGTGATTCTGAAGATGCGGTAGAACCTCACTGACACTTGTAACCCAGGGACCGCGATGAGTATGTATGATCCAGATAAACGGCAAGCGATAACGCCTCAGGGCCAATAAATGAGACAGGAAGCAACTTCCACGTAGCAATTTGTTTTGCATGAACCTTCACAACTGTAGAGAACTACATGTTGTATAATTGTGCGAATAATTGAATTTTTAATAATGGCTTTAAATAATACGCCGTTCGATACTCGCTTCGAAGTGAACTTGCATATTCATATATTTTAAAGCGTCGATCGCGTTAGGTTAGCCTCATTGAGCTTGCTTCTCATCGAGCATCCGTGCACTGCAGAGAAGCAACATCCGCAGAGCTCATAGAGTAGTTCTAGTGAACGTAAAGAGTTGTTACTGATGCCCTGTTGAGCCCAGCAGTTAGAATTCACGACACCTAGTAACTGGTGCAGCGGTGGCTAATTATTTGTACATTCGTTATATTTGTACCATTAAAAAATAGTTTTACTTTGATTTACATATTTGTAAAACTATTAGTACCTTCGATTGTTTTCAAAAATATTACGACAACAGCAACTGGGGCTTTGGCGAGACGCATGACTTGGCAGCTGCCGTAACGACAGCCGAGGTGGCAGGACGCGGACGCGGCGTGTTGTTGCTGTCATCGTGTGGAGTTCTCGACATTCTTTCTTTGCGGCAAAGGTGAGCCGGGTAAAGCGCAACCACATGGAAAGTGTTTCGAGCATCTCTTGAGCATCAGCTGCGTCGCCGAAAAGCTATTTTCTGTTTCTCATAAATTTGAGCAAGCTGACGCTACAAACACGGACGTGTTGTGTCGAATGACGCTTTCACGAGCGTGCGTGCATCACAGGTTCGTTGGAAGCTTCAATCTCGCTCTCGTAGCTCCTCCTTTGCTCACCCTTACGGTGAAATAGAGTACACATTTCTACGAGCACCTGCAGTAGTTATCATTGTTATCTTGTCTTTGTGGTCAATAAATATTTGTGCAGTACTCAATTCTCTCTTATGGCTGTCCCCTTTTTCCCTCTGTTGAGTGGAGCGGTTTTAATTTTATACCGCATAATGGGCATAGTCTGCTGTGGAGTTTACGCGTGCATTTAAGCGATCTATTCCTACCTAAATTCAAAATTCTAGTTAGTCACGGCAGACTAGGTAGTACAAGCTACCGCCTAATACGAACGGAATCAATTGTATTAGTTATCAGCCCATTCAGATAGCAGCCATCTATTTCTCTAGCCATGCAGTGAAGGGAAGCGCCTAAACAGGAAGCCGAGACCAACTTCACAACAGCCGCTTGGTCCGCAGACAATCAAGTGAGCCACCAGGGCCTACGGGAGTGGCCACACTTTATGTTAGTATATTACTCTATGCGGTGCTCGCTTCTGCGGGTGTTACTTCTCCGCGGTGCTGCACGCTGATGCGGAGTGGTGAAGTTTGACGCGTCGCACCTGGTGGGGCGGTGTGCGATTATGTGCTCCAAACTTCACGCGAAATGAAGCTGGTGCCACCAGAACTTGCCTCCTCTTCCTTTAAAATGCTCGCGCAAACTCTGGTCTTCGTGTCCCTCACTCACTGACGTGTGTAAGTACCGTAATATCCCGAGTCATCGCCCATGCCCGAGTCATCGCCCACCCCAATTTTTGGGCCAATATAGATTTCTAAAAAAACACAGAGTCATCGCCCACCCCTTCAAATACCCCAACGCGGACTCCGCGATCTGCAAACACTCATCCTACCCAAATGACGCGGCCGTGGACCTTACAGTTGGAGGACGTCCGTAACAAAGTAAAACGGAGAGAAAGGCCCTTTCTTTGCTTACGCATTTTTCGCGTGAGCGACTCCGAAGTGGTAGTGTATCCATGCGAAAAGAAAACAATGAAGATAACAAAATAAAAGTTTGTTTTGCTTACGAAAATTTCGATCCGACAAAAAAAAAGAATCGGAAAGATAACACAAGCATTAACCCAGTCAGGAATCGCGAGGTAAGCGTACGCCCCATATTTTGGGATGTAACCGCGGAGTGTAAGGTCGAAGTCTGTCTCCGCCGAAGTAAGGTCGCTGCGAACCCGCTCCTTCTCCCCGCACGTCGCGACCGCGGTTGTGCAATGTTTTAGACAAAGCCAACAGGTAAATAAAGCTTTTCTGGAACGCCCTACACAGACGTTAGTAGAGCGTCCCAAACCCCCATTGATAGCACGCCGTGCACGGACGCACGCATGTACGCAAAAAACAAGGAAGTTGCGCAAGAGCTTGTGATTGACAAGGCGCCCGACTTGGCCCGACGCCGAAGTATTTGCCACGCGATCGCCGGCTTTTCCGCTTTCCCAGCATCGCTCTTCGTCGCTTCTTTGGTCCGCTCGCTCGCTCGCTCGTTGCGCCTGGTTGGTTTTTCTATTTTCTTGCAGAATTTTTTTTCTTTTCTTCTCTTTTTTTTTACTAACTAGGAGAACATAGTGGTGACGTGTTTTCACGGAACAAACGTTCGTGCTCTATGCAGATGGGTGGTGTTCCTAGCGCGTATGCAAGCAACGGACTTCGCGGTAGTAAAACATTCTTTCGTGAGCATTTTTTCTATAAAACAATAAAACTAAATCGAGTTTTGAGTTTAATGTATCTGTTGCGTAGCAGCGCTAGATACGGAGAGAAAACTGGGCGGCTTTCTCCGCTTTTATTAACTTTTTGTGCTCACCCACCGAGACATGGCCCACCCCACTTTTTCTATGAATTTCAGGCGGCAGGGGGGTGGGCGATGACTCGGGATATCACGGTAGTTACGTATGTCGGGCACTCTTATTGAGAGAGGAAGCTGTTCCCCCCTCCATTTCGACCTCAGGGCAGTCACTTCGAGTAATCACCATTAATAGACAGCATCCTGTTTTCACAAACTATTCTTGCAACCCGGACCCAGAAAAAAAAATTTGTAGGTGAATGTAGAAATTAGCATTGTGAGGGATGGAGCTGTTTAGAACTGCATAGGCAGAATTATTTGCAAATAAGCGCGTGCTTCTTTCACCACATATACGAATATCTACGTTGGAGCAAAATTGGTAATTGGGCTAATTGGGTCATAGTTTAAAAAGCACGAAAATATCAAACAAATTTGAGACAAAGGAGTAGATTGCATAAGATCAATCGCCCTATCAAAATATGAGCAGTCACAGTGAAGTCGTCTCATTGACGCACTGTGGGGTCTCGACGGCGAAGCCTTTTGGCTTTGTTCTCACGGGCATGCACCTCACTCCCTGCGTCAAATGCGTCTTTTAGCATCTCGCAACACTTGCGGCACTAGCACTAATGCGGCACTAATGCGGTGCCGCTTTAAGGTGGAACCAGGCACAAAGTAGACACTTTCCAGTAACCCGTTTAACAGCCTGTCGTGCACGCGTGACCCAAAACCTAGCGCGCTGTTCAGTTAAGGCATCACCGACCCCTCCGTGGAGCACCGCTTAGAACAATCAGTCTTGTCACAGAGTGTTCACCTGGAGGTAGTACGGGGCTTTTCTCGTTGTAGGACACCGCCGCGTTTTGAAGGCGGCTCCTAATTTGAACGAGTCCTTCGTCGTCAATAAAAGGATGGAGGTCTCGTATTCGCGAAGTATTTTCCAGGTTTTCTCCTTTCATTAGTTGTGGCACTTCATTTGCAAATGCTTCTCGCTGTACTTGACGTAACCAGACGTTTTTGGCTGCTCGAAGTTCCTGGGCCGTAAGTGTACCTTCACGACGAGTCGTCGGTAAATGGCAGTTGCCTGTGAAACGCTTTATCCAAGCTGTCACCCTTGTCATCTTGGTCCAAGTGCTGTACTTGTCAGGGCTGAAAATCGGCTCATTTGCCACGCTCACGAGAACTGGAACATCACGTTTCAATTCTAATATCCCATCATTATCCACGTCTGTAGACTCGACGGCAGCAGTTATCCCAGGCCAGGATTCCTGTGCTCTTGATAGCCATTCAGGTCCTCTCCACCAGAGGTCGTTAGTTAAAAGTTCCTTTGCAGAGAGTCCTCTAGTCAAGAGATCCGCTGGATTCCTTCCAGGGCAATGGTTCCAGTGGAATGGATCCGTTGCTGTCTGTATTTCTGTCACTCTGTTAAAAACAAACTGTTTCCACTTGGCTGCAGAACCTCGGATCCAACATAGAGTGACAGTTGAGTCGGTCCACAAGTAGTAAATCATGTTCCAATGCTTGTTTGCCAGCGTCTCTTTCAGGAACTTCATTAAACGAGTGGCCAGAACTGCCGCAACTAGTTCCAAGCGAGGAAGGGTGACACGTTTGATAGGAGCTGCCCTACACTTTGAGAGCGAGTGTTGGACGCTCACATTTCCGGTTGTATCCTCGATCCTGAGGTAGGCCACTGCGCCATAGGCACTCGAACTGGCATCTACAAACACGCGAAGTTGATGGAGTGCAGAGTTATCTAAAAAGTTCTTCAACCCACATCTGGGAATCGAAAATGCCTGTAACGCCCTGAATTCTTCGCACCATTCGTCCCATTCTTTCTGTAATGCTCCAGGCATGTCTTCTTCCCAGTCGGTGTCGTGTTCCCAAATCCTCTGGAAAAGGGTTTTAATCCTAATGAGAAACGGAGACAACCATCTCAAAGGGTCAAACAGTCGCGCTGTCGTCTGAAGAACAAAGCGCTTAGTGTTGTCTTGGTCTTCGAGGAACTGCAGCACTGTTTCGATATTAAGGTGAAGCTCGTCGGTGTCGGTATTCCACAAAAGACCGAGGACCTTTGTAGCTGCCGAAGCCGAAGACGGTGCTACCGTATTTATTCGAATATAAGTCGACCTTTTTTTTCCGGAAATGTTGTCAAAAATTAAGGGTCGACCTATAATCGTGACCAAAGAGTTTCGACCTACATTCGCGACCAAATTTTGCGACCCTACGGAGGGCATGGAGCTATCAATCACCAAGCCGGCGTTGCCGTAGGGCCGCGCCGCTTCTTGTTTCAAAATGCTTTTGGCTCGAAAGCAACCGCAACAGCAACAAACAACCCCCCCCCCCCCCCCCCTTGGCCGCCGCTCGCGCACATCCCTCGGGCGTCGGGTTTCGAAATCGCGCCTGTAGCGTTCCCCTCGCTGGGCAAGGGGAGGGAGAGGAACGCGATGCGCCATGCACTTTGCCCTCCATGCCTCTCCCTTGCAAATGCCCACAAAAAAAAAAAAAGAAGAGAAAAAAAAAAAGAAACAACGGAGGTTACTTTAGCTTTTTGCTTGCGGCGGCTCGCGTGTTGCTCACGGCGACTCCGGCGTTGCTCGCGTATTTGTGTTTGTTCTTTCCTCGCTTCACCGGTCTCCACCTTCTTTCGTTGCGTCTTGCGCAGTGTCATTTTACAACGGACGGTGTCAGTGAGGTATTGTGTATTGTTGCGAATATGCGAGGATGTCTACCAAGCTGACGAAGCTTCGGACGACGATGACATGTCCGGAAGTTCTGACGATGATTAAGTTTTTGGCATCGCCCTGCGATCTAGCCGAGAGTGCTGTAAATAAAGATTTGTTTCTTTCCTTTGCCCTAACTTTCCCCTGTTCCTAAAAAAAAAAAAAAAAAAAAAAGGTCGACCTATATTTTGAATAATTTTTTTTTTATTCTCGGTGGGTTCAATAAATAGGGGTCGACCTATATTCGGGTAAATACGGTACTCCCTTTCTAATGTGTCGTTGAAGCGCCTCGTTGTTTGTGGTCCATTTTTTAAAGCGCCATGCCAGCTTCCTCAAGGATAACTTTAGCTTCTCTGTAGACACGAAATGCCTCGTTTGAAGTTGAAACTCCCGTGACAAGATCGTCCACATAAAAGTTCTTGCAGAGCAGCCTCGTTGTGTTTTGAAAAGCTACTTCCATACGCTTGAAATGGTGTTGTAATGTGGCAGTCAGTAGAAACGGACTTGCCGTCGTTCCGAAAGGTGCGCGAGTCATTCGATACTCTTCCACTTTAGGCAGGGGATGGCCTGTCTTTGGCATGTGCTCAAACCACAGGAATCGTAGAGCGTCTCTGTCGTTTTCTCTAATAGATATCTGAAGAAAAGCCTTTTGAATATCTGCTGTGAGACCTATCTTGTGCAGCCTGAAGTTCACGAGCATCTTCACCATGTCATTGGTCAGATTCGGCCCTTTCTCCAGATGATGATTCAGTGAAGCTACCCCAAGTGCATGGGATGAGGCGTCAAAGACGACTCGCAGTCTTGCCGTTGTGGATGATTCCTTTACCACAGCCTTATGAGGCATGTAGTAACACTTGTCAGGTATGCTTTGGCCGCGAGTTATCTTTTCTACATGTCCATCCACTTCGTATTGCCGGACAGCTGTGTCATACTGCTGGATCATCTCTGTATCTGTGATGAGCCGTCGAACCAAACTGTGCTGCCGCTTGACTGCAACTGCATGGTTGTCTGACAGATCCACGTTAAGGTTCTTCCAAGGAAGCGCTACTTCATACATTTCGTATTTAAAAGCAATCTCCTTGCTGAATTGTTGGAGAACTTCGCTGTCGTGGCTGAAGTTTGTTGAAGCATCAAATATGTTAATGCTTTCGAGCTCCCAGAATTGCTGGAGCGTGTCGGAAACTTCCGATTCGACGCCGTTTGTTTGGAGAACACAGATGTGTGTTCCAGCTTCTGTGAAAACGCCGCCGCCAGATGTCACAGGCACTTGTCCTCGCAATGCAAACAGACTTCGTTCAGGAGGAATTTTCATATCTGGTCCACTCCCACAAGTAAGCTGATACCAGCTTCTCCTTTGAGTCCAGGAAATAGCAGAAAGTCAGCAATATACCGTCCTTCCTTGGTCAGCCTATGGACAAAAGTGTGTGCAGCGGGAGCTTCAATTAACTTCTCACAGATAAATGGAACCTCAATTGCTTCGATTTCATGTTGAAAATGGCTGAACTGGCTCCTCACGGCTACTTGTACTAAGTTGTATTTCCTTCTTGGTGCTCCGTTAGATCCTCCAAAAGCTTTGATCGACAAGTCAACCGTTTTTACGGTGCGTAATCCCAATTTCCTCGACACGTCTTCTCTTATGAAAGTTCTCTGACTCCCGTTGTCGAAGACTCCTCTGACGTAGCACGACTGGCTTTCGTTCAACAACCAGGCTCGAAATGTCTGTAAGAGTACCTGCTTATCCACTTAGCTCGTCGATGCATCCTTGGTTGTTGCGGGCATGATGGCGCTCTCTTTTTTGCGTGAGCTTTTCTTTGCTTTGTACATCGGATCGCAAACAACAGTAGCGTGCCTGCCCCTGCATTCTGAGCAGTGTACATTACGGCGGCAGTCTCTCGCCCGATGTCCAATAGCAGTACACTTAAAGCATCTACCTGCCTTTGCTAGCCGACTTTTCTTCTCCTGCAAATTGATTTCAGAAGAACAGTTCTCGCTGGTGTGCGTTGGCGAAAGGCAAAAAAAACAGTCACTTTGCTGCTTAGCCGCGTCACTATGAAGTACCGCCGCTGAAGGTAGATGGCTGCTGTATGAGCTTCGTGTGTCGTCAGGCAGACTTCGTTTGGTGAGTGCGGCGAGCCCAGTTTTCTCGCGGGCTTCCACTTCTATATGCGGATAGCATAAGAGTTGTTCAAGCTCTGCTTCTGACGACTGATTTTCTCTAGTGATCTCTTGGAAACTCTGTCGTTTATAATAGTCGACAACAATGTCACTTAGGATTGCTTTGGTGAGAACCTCTAGTAACATTGCTGCGTACGACAGCTCCGGCAGACCCAGCGCCTTGAGGCCTCTTACATTAATATGTACGCTGTCCAGGAGTTCCCTTAGTTCAGTCACGTCACCAGATGACTTTACTGGCTTCAGCGTTCTGAGGTTGGCAAGGTACGTTTGCTGGATAATTTTTACGCTTCCAAATCGGTTTTTCAAAATTTCAATTGCGACGCTGTAGGCTGCCTCGCTCACCTGTATTCCTGCAATGGCTTTCGCTGCAGGCCCACTCAGGAGAGTCTTCAGGTAGTGGTACCGTTCAATGTTGGTCAAGTGGTTGTTTTCGTGAACCGTATGGCAAAACATATCCCAAAAGGGCTGCCATTGGGATACGGTTCCATCAAAACAAGGAAGCTCCAGTTTAGGAAGTCTTGCACCTACCCGCCCTGGACCTCCGTGATCGCCGTGATCATTCGGTCGTGCGTTCGGAGCAAGTGGGAAGTCTTCGTTTTGTTGATCGATTCCTCAAGCCGGTGGGCCTGGAGCTTGGAGCGATTCAATGTGATGGCGGAGCAGCGCCAAGCTCGCAGCTGCGTTGTCCTCGTATTCGCTTACTGAAGCGAAATCCTCTGCAGCCTGTTCTTCCGTGAGGAAGGCCTCTAGTTGCTCGTTGAGCTCTGCAGGCCTTCATTGCAAGTCTTCAGTCTATCGTGCAAAACCCGCAGAGCAGAAAAGCTGAGCTGGTTGGAGTCGATGACCTGTCTTGCTTCGGTTCGTAGACGGGTATGCAGAGCCCGCTGGGTGGTTCGCTTGCTTTTCACACGTTTCATGTCGTTAATGGTGACGATCTTTCCTCTCGGTTGGGTCAGTAAGGTAGCAGAGTTCCCGGGTTTCGGCACCAATGTTTTACATAGATAGAGGAACGATGTCCACGGTGTAAAAAATGGAAAATCGAGTTTACTTGGCAGATATGTACAACGCTAACCGCTGCCCCGATCGTCTCGATGTCCTCCGTCCTCGCGCCTCTTTTTCCGGCCTTCCTCGTCTTTAGTCCTTCGTCGCGCGCCCATTCCTCCTCTTCGTCTACAATATTTAACACCCCCCTCCATTTCGACCTCAGGGCAGTCACTTTGAGTAATGACCATTAATAGACAGCACCCTGTTTTCACAAACTATTCTTGCAACTCGGACCCAGAAAAAAAAATTTGTAGGTGAATGTAGAAATCAGCATTGTGAGGGATGGAGGTGCTTAGAACTGCATAGGCAGAATTATTTGCAAATAAGCGCGTGCTTCTTTCACTCCGAATATCTACGTTGGAGCAAAATTGTTAATTGGGCTAATTGGGTCATAGTTTAAAAAGCACGAAAATATTCAAACAAATTTGAGACAAAGGAGTAGATTGCATAAGATCAATCGCCCTATCAAAATGTGAGCAGTCACAGTGAAGTCGTCGCATTGACGCACTGTGGGGTCTCGACAGCGAAGCCTTTTGGCTTTGTTCTCACGGGCATGCACCTCACTCCCTGCGTCAAATGCGTCTTTTAGCATCTCGCAACACTTGCGACACTAGCACTTGCGATGCCAAGACGCACGTGTCTGCCGCTTTGCACCATACTCTCGTCAAGTGTCGTGTTTGTCGCTTGGGACGACTCGGGAATCCACTAACGATAATGCGTGGGCTTTGTCTTCTAGGTAGATGAATATGGCTGAACCCTTTGGGTTGGTCGGCACCTAGCCAAAGCTTTTAATTTCAACTATTAACTCCGATTAAATTTAAAATTAATTAAAAAATGAATGATAAAAAAAAATTTATTGTGACATTGCGACAACTGTAACCGTCAAGCAGGTGCCACACGAGACCCACAAGCGTGGGCTTCGAATACCATTTATAAAGTGGGTTGTCAGAGCTGTGGCTTAGCTCTATGGTAACGCTCCTGCTTCGCATTTATTTATTTATTCAGTTACCTTTAAATACAAAATTATACGTCAAAAATATGCGTGTGGTTAGGAAAAAGTTTCAATGACATCAGGAATGAAAATAATGACATAAAAAGAAATTTGCAACAAAATAAAAACAACAAATCGGTGAACACACCAGCAATCAATTTCACGATAGTTTTAATTTGATTTGCATGTTTCTAAAACACACCATGTGATGGTCCCAGAATCGAATCCCGAGAACACCACAGCAAGGTGCAATCTTTTTCAAACTTTCAAACATTTGGTGATACCGACGACGGAGGCCCTGCAACGACAATGGATGTCATTTCCAGTGGTGGGAAGAGCCTCTAAAGGCTATTGCCATAAAATGGAGTTTGATCATATCGAACCAGTTTTGCACCGACGTGACGATGACCAGGCAGGCTGATGGGGCCTTTATTACTGTGTGTGTTTTTTTTTAAAGAAAAGACAGTTGCAAGTGCGCCTTCTTACTTCATCTTGGTGTTTTCGGAGCTTTTTTAGTACTTTTTAGAGCGCAGCTCTTAGGCGCCCGTTTCTGGCTTGAGCGGCGTCGCCGTCAGCGTAACCGTGAGGTCACGTGACCCCGCTGACGTCACGTGGCCCCCTGAGGTCACGTGACCCCGTGAGGTCACATGACACCGGTGACGTCACCCCCGTGAGGTCACGTGACCCCGGTGACGTCACGTGACCCCGGTGAGGTCACTTGGCTCCCGTGAGTCACGTGTTCCCGGTGACCTCACGTGGCCCCCGTGAGGTCACGTGACCCCCTGAGGCCACGAGGGTCACGTGACCTCACGGTTACGCCGACGGCGACGCTGCTCGGAGGGAGGAGTAGCAGGCAGGATGAGGAGGGGAGGAGGGGTATACCCTCCCCTCAGTACCCTTCCCTCCTCCTCCTCAAGAGCTGCGCTTTAATTCGGTGTTACAGGGAGTTGTAAACAGCTTTCATTTTTTTTAATCTGTGTCAGCTTTTCAGCCGCCAAGTCTAGATTTTACTTTCCAGGGTGATGACGAGCGACTACCACTTGGCCGGCACACCCAAGGGCAAGAAGCTGGCCGTGCGCATTGAACAGGCCTGGAAGCTCTACGGGGTGGAGAGAACCAGGATCGAGACGTTCAAGCCCCTGCTCTCTTTCCCCGACAGGTGGGATCCTCACCTGTGTCGTCCACACGCATTAACAAGCTAATGTTTCGTACGAATGTCAGTGTGTACACTGCGGTAGCTGTTGGTCATCTCTAACTGGTGTGTTTAGTGTCTTTGCTTTCTCTGCTCGCTGATGTCGTAGTCGGGGATCGTGCCAGACAGCCCGTACCATGTAGGCCCACATTGCCATGCCTACCGACGGTTATTATATGATGACACGATATATCATATTTTCTGGTGTATGAGTTGCGGTTTATATCTAAAATTTCCGTCAGTGTTTCTTACACAACGGTGCAACTTATACACATTTTTTTTCTATAAGAATGAACCTTGACTGCGGAAATATGCCACGTGCTTTAAATCTCTCGTTTGATTCGTCGATGAGAATATTCAAACTTCCTCTCACGCATATATTGCGATCATAAAAGACATAGGCGCGGCTTTCGAAGTAGTTTCGGCGCTCCAACTGTTCAAGTACTTAAGTCCGGTTTTTACTAAGGTGCGACTTACGTACCAACTTTTTTCTGAAAACAGCCATTTTAGGGGTATGCGACTCGTAGACCGGAAGGTACGAGAACAACACAAAAACCGCCACCCTAGTCTCGGCGCTTCGGTGAGTGCCCACCCGCTATGGCCGAAAACGCACCCACCAACACAGACTCCGGCAGTCGTAACACCGTACTCCAGAGGTGCCCGTTCCTTTGCCGTGCCATCCTTTCTACGAACTGCCTCCAGGATCGTGACACTCCGAGCCGTTTCCTCGGGGGTCCCTGCGGCATAATTTGTCGCATTTGTGCGGACACTCGGGTGATTCTGGAGGACACCGAACACACCGGTGGTAGACACGTGTCGTAGATCGAGATTCAAGCTCTTTTTGTATTGGAGGTTGGCCTTTGGAGTGTATAGCCTTTGACTCCTGCAGGGAGCATCCCAACCAAGTGAAGATTGTGAGGGCCACCGAGGTGCTCTTCAACAGCTCGGAATCTGGTGCCGAGGCGGCCATGGACGTGAAGCCCTTCTCGGCCTACGCTCCAGCCAGGACTGTCAAGGTGACCTCTCTAGGTCCTGTTAGAATTGTTTGGGTTGTTTTACAGCCAAGCTGTTTATGGCTAGGGTCCCGTGGACTTTTCTTGTGCGGCAACAGAAATGACGTCACGGCTTCGTGACGTCATGTGACGTCACAACTTCGTGTCATGTGATGTCAATTTCCCCGCTGCAGGGAAATTCTTCCGCTAAAATTGGTGGGGAAATTTTCCCCCTAAATTTAGCGGGGAAATTGGCGCCACGTGACCTCAACACCAATTCAGTTTCTCCGCTAAGTTTAGCGAGGAAAATGACGTCACAACTTTGTGTTACATCGCCCATGAACAAATTCAGTGGCAGGAGGAAAGGAGGAGGGAAGCGCACCGTTCTCTCATTGTCCTCGTTTCATATGCTTGCGTGCCTAGTTTCCTTTCCTTCCGCCGGGTGGCAGTCCCGTCACGTGGGTCTAGTTCCCTCCAGCTCCTCGGGGCGGCGATAGTGCTCGACATACAGTAATCCCTCGTTACAACAAAGTCACTGGGACGGCAAAAAAATTTGATAAAAGCGGTAATTCGATAAAAACGTGAGAGCCATAAAAAGAGTAACGGAAACCTTGAAAGTATGCAGGAACAGTGTGGAAGGCTTTTACAAATATGTATTCAATGAAACAAACCTTGCTGATTATCCAGGCTTACTGAGACATGAAAAAAGATGGGAGATCAGTTTGCCGGGTGTTTTTGGCAGGCATTAAAAAACCCTCCTCCAACTGCCTCAAGCACCGCATGAGGCTGTCATCGCCGCCGCCGCACTCCACCTTGTTGTGAAGAAGATGAAGCATGTTTTGCGTTTCTCCAGTCGTGGGTACCTCTCGGGGTTCCTCATCTGACGGCTCTTCGTCTTCGCCCTGGCCACACACAAGGTCCACGATCTCGGCATCCGTGACGGGAGCGACAAACGAGATGTCCGCATCCACAAGCGCAAACGAGTCGAAGTCGTCTTTGGGAGTTCCGCCGACGATCTCGTGCACGGTTCTGTAAAGGTCGCCGCAGATCTCAGTGTCATCCACTGGCACATCAAGCACGCGCACGCGGGAAAAGTCGTCGACAGCGGGATGTTGAATTCTTTCGCAATTTCCAACTTCAGTCGACCACCTTTCTCCACTTCTCGGATCAGCTTGACTTTCCGTTCCAGGGTCAGACACTTCCGCGCGAGCTTTGGCGGTGCCATCAGCAGTGAAGCAGGTTGCACGCAGCTACTGTACATGGGCAGACGGGCTGTGCTGCCTTCGCAATGCAGAACACGATATCAAAGACGCTGCCTCGACGCACACGCGATTCGTAAATGCAGCGTCGACTCAAGCTGGCAAGCACGTGCGTCGCGACCAAGTCGGCCAAGTCAACCACAGTACAGCCAAAGCTGCAGGAGAGAGGGTGTACCCCACCTGTTCAATAGGAGGGAAAGGAGGAACGGGAGAATCTCAGCCCTTCTCTCTCGTTTCTCCTTTCTCTCCTCTTGAACAGATTGGGATACACCCTCTCCCCTGTAGCTTTGGCTGTACTAAACGGTTTTAGTGAGACGGAGTTTTTCTTTTTTATTTTTATAGATAACTTGGGACGGTGCTTCCAAAGAGGTGGGCGCCGGCAGGGGATACGCTTCCCCGACTTGATTCTGACGAGAGCCGGGCCGCGGGCACCGTGTGAAGTGTCGGAGCTATCGCTCAACACGCTGCCGCATTCCTCTGCGCGCACAGAGCTCCCGAAGTGGCCATCTCCCGCCACCTTTGCTCCCTTGACTTGACAAGTCGGAATCGAGTGGCAGGTGCGTCGGGGCTCCCAAGGGGTGGGCGCGACAGACACTCCGCATGCAAGGCACGTGCTCTGCGCTCCTCGCTCATTTATAGCGGCGAAAGACGATATACCTTTCGCAGCTAATGACTTTCTGCGCGCATCTTGGAAGGGTTGCACTGGCTTACACGCTGTACCTTCGGCGGATCGTCCTTTGTATCGAGCATGTCCAGCCGTCGATAACACTTCGGATAATCCAGTTCAAAATGCATGCGTTGCGATCGGGACCGTATCAAACTTAGAAAGATGCGATAATTCCTAAAAAGCGATTTCGTTATAACGAGGAATAGTCAGCATTGTGTATGTCTTTTCCTCTCTCGGTTTTTCTACGCTGTAACTGTTCAGCTGACCCTATTCAATATGTACCAACTAGCTCAAGTCAAACCTGTAGTACATTGGACACATAGGGGATGGGCCGGGACTTTATTTTACTTCAATAAATGGGCGTTCTCATAGTAAAAGCGTTTGTTATAAAGGTGTTTGACTGTATAGGGGAAGTCCCCAAGGTGGAGGAGATTTACTCAAGAATAAGTTGTCTTCCACCGGAAACAGAGCACAACTTGCGTCATCTAGGCAACCGGTGGCTACTTAAAAAAATCCGCCTGGTCCGTGTCAAGCAAACGGATGTTTGCTCCATTGACTGCCTGCGGACGTCTGATCTCACTCTTGTGGTGGTAATAATCAAGACTGGTGGCAACTGTTAACATCCATGTGCTCTACTGACTGCCAGTTCCACTAGTCTTGGAGAGGTCCCGGGTTCAAATCCCGCATGAAGTGAATTTTTTTTAGTGCCCACCAGTCGCCTAGAAGGCGCAAGTTGGGCTCCATTTCAGGTGGAAGTCAATTTATTCATACAACAATTAAGTTTTTGTACTAACTGTGTCACTCCCTGGACTTTTTTTGTATTTTAAAAGTCCTTTTTTTTTATTGCATAGATCAGTGGTTTTAACCACTGATGTTTTGAGGACCCCCTTCTGGTTCTACAGGGGATGAGGGTCAATCCCCTAGGGCAGGGGTTCTCAAACTGTGTTCCGGAGAACACAGGGGTTCCACGAGCTGGTCTCATGGGTTCCGCGAACACCCATATTGCAATCCTCCTCCTCTGCCCCCCCCCCGCAGGCTGCGTGGCTGGACCATGCAAAGCGCCTTCATCTCACTTTGTACTGACATTGCGATTGATATGGTGGGGATATATGGGAAGCAGCACAAGGGAAATTGCCTACAATTGTGCATCTGTTGCTTCTCGGTCGGCAAATGTGGAGGGGAGGGGGGGGGGGGGGGGGGGGGAGTGTTTCGCGGCAGTTTTTGAGGCTTCCTGGGGTTTCGAGACCAAAAAGTTTGAGAACCCCTGCCCTAGGGGAAGGTGGTATTGGAAGATTACAGCGACAAAGGGGTAAATAAGAAAACTAAATATGTGCAAACCAACTTTGAAGCTTTGTAACAGATAGTATTCAATCCCGCTCATTCAGCACATATGGTTTGGTCTATTTAGCTCTGTGGGACAGCCAACATCGATAATAAAACAAAGTTTTATTACTCGGCTTCACTGATGGTCGAGAACTTTGGGGACCCCAAAGAGTCCGCGGACCCCCATTTACGATCCACTGGTGGAGACAGTACCAGTGGAATAAAGGCAAATGTTGACCTGTATAGCACAGAAAGGATGCATCTATCGAGAGCAATTTCCCAAATAGGTCCAGTCTATCGTTTTGCTGTTGTGGCAGTAGCAGTTATGAAACAGGAGGGCATCAGATGCACTGGTAATAAACACACTGGCGACAATCGGCACGCAGCCTAAAGGCATCTCAGTTGCGTTAGTATGTGGTCATTCACTTTGGATTGTGTTTTGATTTTATGTTCCTCTTGCAGTTGACTGCATTTGTGAACACTGTGACATGTGGATGTTAGCATTATGAGTTCATTGGACAGTTGTTTCTTTCATGTTCATGCCCTACTCCTGTTTTGTTCAGGGAAAGCCGGTCTATGTACACTACGGTACGGCGGCCGATTTTGCTCTTCTCAAGAGCAAGAACGTGGAACTGAATAGAACAATTGCCATCATCAGGTACGGCAAGACGCATCGTGGCAATAAGGTGAGCGGAGTCTTTCACCCATATAGGGTGTCTGAAGTCACCAGTCTCGATCTAAAATGGACCGTAAAAATCAACGCCTGAATGAAGCGATCTAAACTTTTCGTCAAATGTGTATTTCTCAGGTCAGTTTTGCCTCGTAAAATTACGAAGCGTAGCTCCCCTTGTGTAAAAAATAGGGCCAAAAAACTTGCCAGGGTCAACGGCGACGCAGACGACAGAGTCGAGCGGCGGGGTGCGTTTGGTGCACGTATTGATAGATGTTGCTATGGGTTAATTTTATTAAAAGTAAAATTCCCCGCTACATTTTTTGGGAAAAATTGTCTTCTAGATTCAGCAGAAAAATTTACCCACTAAATTTAGCAGAAAATTTTCCCCGCTAAATTTAGCGGAAAAATTTCCCCGCTGAACTTAGCGAAAAAAATTCCCCGCTAAATTTAGTGGGGAATTTTTTCCTCTAAGTATAGCGGGTTTAGCGAAAATTTTCTGCTAAATGGGAGGGGAGGAGGAGAGGGGGAGGGGAGAGTATGAATGAGGAGGAGGGGCATACCCTCCTCCTCCTGAAGAGCTGCGCTCTAATTCGGCGTTACAGGGGATTGTAAACATCTTTCATTTTTTTACTTTAAGTTTTGCTCTTATTGTCCGCATTTATTTTTAAACCAAAGGTACACTACAAAATGATTATCTTCATTTTAATAAATCACGGTCGTCGTGAGCAGTCTTGATAAGGAGGTAGCGCCAACTATCAATACGTGCACCAAGCACGCCCCGCCGCTCGACTCTCTCGTCTGCATTGACCCTGGCAAGTTTTTTGGTCCTATTTTTTTTTACAGAAAGGGAGTTACGCGTTGTACTTTTACAAGGAGAAACGGGCCTGTGAAATACACCTTTGACGAAAAGTTTAGATTGCTTCGTGCAGGCGTCGATTTTTACAGCCATTTTAGATTGAGCCTGGTGACTTCAGACACCCTATACTTCAGACCAACTGGGTCTACTTTGCTTCACCATGATTTGGCAAGGAGCAAGTGCTACCACCAACCCCTAAACATTTCCCATAGGGCCAATGGAGTCAGCTTTTCTACAGCAGCGCCAAATTCCTCTTCTGTGGTGGGGTGCTCTCCTGCTTGAACGAGTTGATAATTTAGCTTGTAATTGGTACATTAGGAATTCAAAATAACAACTAATTGCGTTATTGAAAAATACATTACTAACTTTTTAAACAGGCTTCTTTTGGCACAAGTTGCTTGGAGTAACCTACTTAAAAGTCGTTTCCGAGCGTAGCCATAAAAAATCCGACATGGCATCTCAATTTTTGTAGGGTGGTTGCCACACAGCGCTTGGTGGTCGTGCTGGAGCGAGGCGCTCCTGTGCAGCACGCACGGCACTGTGCGATTTTGCTTTTGGCGGTATCAGGTGCAATCATTTTAGGGACTTTTTCGCGAACCTTTGCCGTGTTTCACGTATTGGACTACCGGAACCTTTGAGGCATTTTTTTAAGCGCGTGTCTCGCAATCACTGTATCACCCGGGCGCGCGCTTAAAAGTATGCTTCAAAAGCTCCAATAGTGCTGTTAGTGCCCTGATCTTCAACAGACCATGCAAGAAACACCTCTTGGTCCTACCATTCCACAGAAGTCAAACGCACAGGTTAGAAAAGAGAAAAGTAACGAACGCCACAAACTTTGTATAGATTTACTCATGATCGTGACGGAATATAGCCTCGAATCACAACCGAAACATTTCATTTGTGCCGCTTCAGGAGAGGAATTGTTGGGAGGCCGGAATTCCGCGCCATGCCTAATTCTTTTCACGAGTAAAGCCTCTCGTTTCAAACTGAAGCGCTGATGTAGAGCACACTTGCCACACTCTCAGAAATCGGCGAGTGCAAGACCACAAAAAGAAAGCCACGTTAACCACGCCGATGAAACCAGCCGAGTTGTCGTCGTCGTTGTTTTGGAACCGCAAGCCGGAAGTTCGGATTCGGAACGAAACGGAACGGAAAAATAGTGTGCCTAGTTTTGAGAGGGTTTCCAACCGTTTGATAGCCGCGTTTGAATTGTGAACTGCGAGAAGGTGACGAAAAGACGAAAGCTTCGATTGCGTCGTCGCTCTTCCGTTTGCTCGCCTTCTTTCCACGCAACAACACAACACATGCGCACTTACGACCCATCTGCGCAGGAGCCATCTCCGTGGTTTCAGTTTCGCTTGCTCTCTCTTTTAAATCTAGGCACTCTAAAGCAGGATAGATGGACGGAAAAATGGATGCATAGCGGCAGTTGGACGGTGACTTGCGCCACCTAACCCCGTTTTGTTTTCTTACTTCGGATTATATTGTTTAAGCCTGTTTGCTCAGATGTAACACCTATCTGTTTATTTATGTGAAATAAAATCCGGGTGCCCTTTTTTTTCCCCTTAAAATGGAGACCAAATATCGCAAAATGCCCCTTTTCTGAGATATATAAATATTTAAAAGGTCATGTCACGGTGTTAGGTCATGCTTTTAACGAGAAAAAAAGGCACGTGTGGCTGTAACTTTGGGTTTTTTGAGACGCTTGGGGTAGACAGATTATGTTTTGCGCCATAAAATTGGATCTTTAGTGCCCAACGTCCATCAGCAGCTGCTTTTCTTTTATTTTTTTTTTTTTCACTAGAACTTTTATACATTTGAGCTTTGTTCTGTACGAGATGCATATTCTCCACATATAATAATCTCATTCGCAGCACACTTTGAAAAAGTCCTACAAATAAAATCACTATTCAATATTTGATTCGATACTCGGCTTTTTTTCTTAATTCGATTCGGTATTCGATTCGATAACTACTATTCGGTATTCGCTCACCCCTACTAAAAATTCCTTTTATTTTAGTGTGCAGTCATGTTTGTTCTGTTTTGAGCGGTTCCAAAACATCCAGCCTAGAGGTGTGCAGGGGCCTAGTCCAGCTGTCCCATGAGGAATCGAGAAGTGCGTCTGAAATATTTCGAGGCAGATTTATTTCACTTTAGCAGCGCACTAACAAATCAAGTACCGTCGAACCCACTTATAACGAACCCAGGAGTAGCGAAATATTGGATATAGCGAACAAACTTTGATGTCACGCTCTTTCTGGTATACTTCGAACGTAATTAAAGCGCACTTCTAACAAACAAACTCGAAGCGGCGCCGCAGATTTAACGAAAGAAATATGATAAACCCGCAAAATAATTTCGCGAAAATAGGCAGAAATTAACATACAGAAGCTTCAGCATAAATTTTAAGGAATCTTTTGTTCTAAATTGCGGTGCACTTGGGCGCCGGGCGACCTCCTCCACAAAATTCCTGGCGCTCTGCGCTCGCCGCGTTTGGCTTCACTGCAACACACGTCCCGGCGACTCTTTCGAAGTCGGGCATTCGGTTGAGGAGAAAAAGAAGGCGTGCGAAAGAACAAAACGCGCACGGGAAGGGAAAGGAACAGAATATTCCGTGTTCAGTCGCGTTGAACCCAAAAGTAATCTGGCGTAGTCAGAATTCTGCAAACTACCCTTGAAATTGGAGCAAAGGGAATGAAAGGACACTAGTTTTTGTGCGGAGTATCTTTTCCTTGCATCGCGTGACCCGGACTGTGAGCTGCCTCCTTTACATCGACTACGGACTCAACCAGCTTTTCTCGACATCGACCCTGCCCGCTCCATCGCACCTTTTGACTACTGACCTTGACCACCCACGAACCTGCTTGGTCATGTCGAATCCCCGTCCACCGGCCAAAAAAACGTAAGGTTCTTTCGTTGAAAGTGAAGCGTACAATCCTTGAAGAGATCCCACAAAATGTCAACAAGTCCGACATTGCCCGGAAGTATGATATTGCACCGTCAATGCTTTAAAAAGCGCTTTGCACTTTTTATCGAAAGATAAATATCAACACAGTGATAATCGAAGTCACCTTTACCTAATTTACGATCCAACGAGATTGGGCGACAGGCTGCTCCGCACTGTGCCGTCTGAGCAAAGCTGATCCAAAATACCTTCCCAGCTGTGCAACAGATGGTGCTCTCTCTCTACCCTCCATAGGACGCCTCGAAGCCGCACTGGCCGAATGTATGCACCCTGCTTATCTGCTACTCCTCACTTTCCTGCATTGTGCGAATTGTCGAAAGGAGAAGCACACCTCCAGGCACGTTAACACACGCACGTATGGCCGCAATTGGGATAAACAGAACTGCAGCTTTGTTATAGCTACTTTGCAGTGAAAATCTACAAAAGTAGGACAGTCGTTATTATAAAAGCCTGCGTTATATGCTGCATGCCATCAGTTGTCCTGTGCATAAAAAAAATGTTGATTTGTTTTTGCAGATCCCAGATGTAACGAATTTCGGATATACAGTGCAACCCACTTACAACGATACCACATATATCGATGTACTGCTTATAACGATCAGTTTCTAGAGTTTCCAAGCTGGAAATTATCAGTTTCTAGTTCAGATGCAACAATAATCGGTTATAACAATCGAAATTTTGGGTTTTTTCATTATCGTTATAAGTGGGTCGCACTGTAACAAGCATATTTCCGATTTGCAATGACTTCGTTATAACCGGGTTCAACTGTACTACAGCACTACATGTTTACACGAAAGCATAGAACACTGACACCCTTTCTTCCTTGGAAGGCCCTTGGGGCTAATCTGAATAAGTTTTCCCCGTGTGGATAAAACATTATAAAAATTTACGTATCTTTACAAAAGTACACGTATATTTACCCACATATTTACGCAGTCAACATACCCAACCGAACCAGTTAGTTCTTCTGCTTATACTGAAATTAAATAAGTTGTTCCCTCATTTATTCACTAGGTCACTTTACGTAGCAATTAGCAATAGCTTTGTTTTACTTCTTCAAAACTTAGCAGACAAGTAAGATGGAAAGGCGGTGAAAATTAATTATGGAGGCAGATTGTTATCCTGAGTAAATGTTATCAACTGCAGGTTTTGGAAATGTTGTTGGCACTCAACGGGTTGTTGAACTGGTGGGAACCACGAAGTGTATGTCCGGAGCCACGAGAAAATGTTCATGCTCTATCGCTCTATGTCCCCAGCATCTGTAATGACAATGTGGTCGTAATATAGAGAATTTCAGTCATCAGGAGGCCGAACAGAACAAAACTAGCGCGCCCGTGGCCAGGATTAAATTAAATTTATGTCAAAATAAAATAGAAAGCCGAAATTTGCCTCTCCTTTGCATTGTCCTCCGTCTGTTTGAGAACCGCCCGAGAAATTGTTCAAGATTAAACCTTGTAAGTATGGAGTTGCGCATTAAGGGAAGTGAGGCTGCACCAGCTCTACAAATCAGTACCACATCATTTCGTAAAACAAAATTACAAGGCAGCTTTCTTTTTTTTCTTTTTTAATGCGAGATTAAAAGCAAGTTAGGTCAACCTGCGGAATTAACAGCTACGGACAGCACAAATTCAATGGCAATATTTCTAGAGAAAAAAAAAAAAATTCCGTGGACACCAAAGCACTTATGAGTTGTGAATGCGAAAGCATTAACGTCGTTCTTCCTCTCCCTTAGTTCGTCTGTGGCATACTACTGAGGTTGCGGCTGACGGCCAAGCGCGCGCTCTCGTTAAATAGCTGCGCCGCGCTGAGCTCGGCCATGCGGCCCCTCCAGAGTCTGCCCAAGCGCCCTGCGGCCAGCCGCTCCCTCTTACCGGCGGCCGGGCCGCTGCGCCACCGTGGAAAGGGCTTCTTTGTGGGGTGGCGCTCCAATGGAAGCCTCGTTCCTTGAAACGATGACGTGCGCCAGCCAGTGGGAGCCTATCCATCAAATCGCTGCTACAGACGACAGGCTTGGCTCCATTGGGGCAGGAGAGTTTAGGTGTCATTTGGCACGACTTCAAAAGCTGATAAGGCCGGTTCGTTTAGTTAATGCTTTCGCATTAAAAAAGAGCGAAGAGAGAAGGGGGTGCGAGCTCACCTGTCGTGTGTTGGGATGAGGAAAAAAAAAAAGGCTCGAGGTACACCTAAGCACTTCTTATGAGTTGTGAATGCGAAAACATGCGCGTCGTTCTTCCGCTCCCTTATTTCGTCTGCAGCCTATTTGCGTCGACGTCTCCTCGCCGCTCTGACAGTGAACGTTTCGTGTTAGCGGCGCGGTGACGGACACGCAGCACCATGGGGTGCCCGTCGTTGAAACCGACGCACAGCCGCCAATGGGAGCCTCGTCAGGTGCGCTGCCAGCCAATGGCACCGAAGCCGAAATCCATCAGCTTCACTTTGCTTCTTTGGGATCGGGAAAACGAGGTGCCGTTTGGCTAGGCTTCTTGCGTGGTTTCATAGCTGTTAGCTGGCTTCGCTTGTAGAAGGGATTTAGGGTGTCGTTTGGTGCGGTTTCAAAGCTGATGACGTCGGCTCGCTCCATGAGACAGTTAATGCTTTCGTATTAAAATATATTGTAGTTCTTGTCCTTGGCCTTTGGGAATGGCGACATCAAATACGTTCCTCAACAAAGCTTGTATAAGTTTATACCAAAAGCATCGAGCGAATTTGACTGGCACGCGGAATGCCAAAAACCAAGACCTTGTTTGCAAGATCCTCGCATATACAGAACCACACGCAGCGGTGCAACCGTTACAGTGGTTGCAATGTTGGGAGAGGGAAGCAGTGGCGCCGAGGCCCGGGGTATCGACGGTCGGGCGACTTGACGGCTCACGCAACCGCCGCCCAACCGTTCGGTGGTTTTGTTTTCAGACCAAAAGAGAAACAAACAGAAATGAAGATATAAAATAAATTAAATTTTATTTTCACGATGCGCCAAACACGTTCTATAGAAATCGGTGTTGTATGAAGAAGTTCTCTATTTTCGTTTTTACTTCAATGAGAGCGCCCCACCACCGAAGCGCCGCTATCGGTGACAGCACTATCGACAGCACCGCCGACAGGGGCGATGCAAATGTCAGCTCCACGAAACTTGGACTGTGACCGGGGGTTGCTCTCTCGGGCCAGTCAGAGTGAAGGAGCAAAGAATGCAACAGCTCTGCGTAGGAGGCGAGCACTCTCACAATGTGTTCTCACGTTTCCCGTTCGGACATACCGATTGGCTCGCTGAGGTCATAGCCTTCGCTCTTTGTCAAGTTAAGCTAAAAGCCTAACTTGACAAAGGGTACAGCGTGCCCCAAAAAAAATTTAATGTTTTTTTTTTTTTATTGTAAAAATAAACTACGCCAAATGCTCAGTCTCAGCCCAAATGTAGCTGTAGTGGTCTGGACTAGTAGGTGGTAAGGCTTCAGGACCAACCGTTATTTTGTTCAAGAGGTACAAGTGATCTTCTGGGACTGGAAAAATGGGGCCCTGCAGTTGACGCCATTCATTCTCGTGTGTCTGGGGGCAGGGGCGTAGCCGGGGGGGGGGGGGGGGCTATGAAGCTTCAGTCCCCCCTCCCCCACAAAAAAATTTTCTGGCTACGCTACTGTCCGGGGGCTTTGTCGGGCACCATTTTCCCATAAAAAATTTCCGAAAATTGCCCGTAACTTTTTAATGAGATAATGATGAGTTCTGAAATTTTGGCATCTGGTATGCACCACTATGCTACTTTTGGGCAGCGTCTAAGCATTCCGCAATGCATAATTTATTTTTGCAAAGAAAAAAAAAAAAACTGCTGTAAAATTTGTTTTGAGGGATGTATGTCGAGAGTTGGTTATATTCTGAAGTTTCACATTTGAGATGCACGATGGGCCGAGAGAATCGAAGAATACTTTTTTCATGAATTCATTCGATACTCTCAAGCTTGCTCTATAATTGGTATTTATTTATTTATTTGTTTATTTTACTCTCAGGGCCGAAGCATTATAGAGGGGAAGGGGCCTTAGAAAAACAATATATAAGAATAAAGACAAGCACAGTATAATCAATGTAAAATGATATACATGAAAGGAACATTTTAGTGAAAAACCCGAGACTGAGGTAAACAGACGAGGAAGAGAAGGAGAACGGTTTCTCACTAAAATGTTTAATATACACCAGCTCACTTGCGCCCTTACATTCTGCTTGTGAAAGGAACACTCGATTTTGGTACGAAAAATTTTATACAACATTACTAACAGCTTTGCAAAAGCGATCACCGTCCGTGATGCTTACTAAAGAGGCAGGTAAGCGATTCCATTCGAGGCTGGTTTTTGGAATGAAAGAATATGAGCAGGTTACTGGGTTTTGATAATATTTATGACAATGGTCGAGATGCTGTGAAGTAAAGAAAGCAGGTTTTATCAAGCGTGATCTAAGCAATTATGATGATAAATCTTACGAAAGAGACAGAGGCGAGATAGTTTTCTGCGGGTGGATTCCTTTTTGGATTCCTTTTTTTCCTCGTTTTAATTTGTAGCATTCTTACGGAGCCAGATTTGCAGCAGCCTCATCATCATCGTTGTTTATTCCACCTGGTTACCTGTGGGTGTTTGTGTGCAGATCAGAGAGGCAGAGAAGAGCGGGGTGGCTGCAGCGGTGCTGTACCACGACCCCTTTGACGAGTCCGGTGACCTCCTTGGGAATGGGGAGCGGCTGCCAGGGGACGCAGTGGAGAGGGGGAGCCTCAAGACCTACCCCGGGGATCCAGGGACACCTTACCTCCCCGCTACGGGTCCGTATCCAATGTTTGGCTGGGAGGGTTCGCCAGGCCGACCGCTTCCCATTCTCTGCTTCGACTTTCTCAACGGTGCACCCAACTTTAGAATTGCCCCGTTCACTTTACCAGACGGCATTTGGAAGATTGCGTCTGCCATTGCTGGCTTCAAAGGCTGCATTCATCCATAGAGAAGACGCCCCGTTGCTATGGTAACGAACCATAGCAGACAGACTTTATCGCGCGGCAGGAGACGGTGGGGCGACGAGATTCGGTGCGTACTAGGGCTCTTTCACCGTGCTTTTCAATGGACGGAACGGAAACAAAAAGTGTTGGAAATTAGGACTTCACCCAGATGACGGATCTTTCCCAGTGCCAATATTTTGACGAGCATTAGACGAAAAGTATGACTACAGCTCACAATTTGGACGCAGATTTTTGTACTGCAACATGGCGCTAAACTACCGATGTGCCTTCCATTTAACATATTGCATTTGTCACAATAGGATCCACTTTCCGCGAGTGTACTTTTACTGGCACGCATTTTGGAGCCACTGCAGTGGTAGCAACATGCTATTGGTTGTTTAGGAGAAGTAGTGTCACTCATCAGTGACTTGTGTGTTGTATTTCTTGGGAGCATCATCACTGTGCCTTATATTGACCTCGTATGAGCACCCAGCCATTTTGAAGAGATCAATGGGGAATAATATCGGGTGGACGATATTTGGGGATGAGACAGCGGAAGTTTAGAAAAAAATATTGCAAACGACTGCCCAAAGTGCTGCGATTGACAGCAGTAGCTGCTGCATTGTGGCACATTGAAGAAACTTTTCTTTCAGCCAGTGCAATGTTTGCAATGGGTTCTTTGCTTTTGGTGGAATTGACGTGGGAGACGTGTGTGAGGAGCTGTGTGCTTTGGTGGAATGATTGTGCAAGATGTTGTTCTTTTGACACTCCTTCAGAAGGGGGGGCGATAGAAGAAGCAAAAGTATGTATGCGATCTGTTCTGTGGAGGCAAGGAGCACCCCTACCGAACACCTCGTGTACATACTTTGGGCAGCGGCAGTGGGGAGGCGAGGGAGTGTGTCCGCACAGCGCGACCACGTGGGTATTTTGCAATGGCGGCTGCCGGAGGGGGGGGAGGGGAGCGTTCTCCCCGCGACCCGCAATCATATGGGTTTTTCGGTACAGCGGCAGCCTACGAGGTGAAAGAGAACTTTGCTGTGTGTGAGGAACAACGGGGAGATGGAGAGCAGTGCCTCTGCTGTGGAGTCTTGCGTTCGTACGTGAGCATTTTTTGCCAGGAAGGGGCACTAACAGCCACTGCCGTAAAATGACCAATGAACAGCACGGGCACCCGCTATCAACACGGGAACTGATACCGAAGATCACAGACTCGGTAGATTCGCGTTCCACGGTGTGACCAACTTGCTACGGATTCGTATGTCATGGGAACCGATATCGCGCGTGCATATACGTGGCAGAGTTGGCAACGCACGCGGCTGCTATGCAGAGGAACGTTGTTCGAACCCCGTCCCGCAGTTCATACTTTTTGTAAAACTCTTTTGGAAAGTTCCAGCCCATTCTTTGCTTCTTTCGTGTGTTCTGGGCTCGTTTTCACCTCAAGAAAAAAGTATGTTTTACACATTGTTCATACACCGCTCGAAGTAGTTCTTACAAGACCTATTTGTTGGAATAAGAAGCGATGCGTGTGGCATTTGAAGTGTGTGCATGTTGATCTGTCTAATCTAAAATATACTTACCGTAAAATACCAGGCAAGCGCCCGCTCAAAATTTAGAGATAATCGCAAACAAATGGGGGATGGGCGCTTGTCCGGTCATAAATTTTACATATCAATGTACTGTGCATATTTTCTCAGATCTTTCAAATTTGGGAATGGGCGCTTAGTGCGGAATGAGTGGATGCACGGTATTCTACGGTGCATATATCTTAATTCTCTACATAAGAAGAGGAAATTAGTAATACTCCGCCAGGAGCCGGACTTTTTATACTATGGTTCTTGAGGTGAAAACGAGTCTAGTTCACAACACTCCCGAATGTACCTCCGGTATAAAAGCGGCAGTAGTGTGCTGCTACGGAACAGTTGCTCCTTCGATGCAAGAGACTGGTGCCTTCCTCTTTAAGTCCGTAGGTGCAGGTTCACCTCAGTGCACGTTTATTAACGTGAGACGGTCTTTGACTAGGTGTTAGGCATTTCATGAAACCCAGATAAAAGTGAAGCCGGGATAAAAGCGTAGCCGCAAGGCTCGACACTGATTGGTTGACGGATGGGATTGGTTGATGGGTGGGAGAGGACGAGCGAAGTGCTCAACGCTGATTGGTTAACGGGAGGTCACGCGACCACAGGGGTAGGCGAGGAGGAGCTCGACCACCTGTGCATGCTGAGGGAGAGGAGCTCAAGAGTATGGAAGGCTCTCGAAGGTCGCCAGGTTTATCAGCCGATTAGCGGTAGTATTGCTCCATTCTAGGAACAACTATCGAGCGTACGCACGGTTGTTTCTAGGAACTTGGAGTATCGCTAAACGTTTGTGATGCAAGAACGTTTAATGTATGCAACACAATTGCGTAGCAATTTGCCATAAATATTTTTCACTTTCACATTTGTCTCGTATTTTTACTGGTGACAGTATTGCGGACACAGCAAACTTGGGTTCTGTGGTGGGAAAAAACCCGCGGGAACCCGCTACAAGCTCGCATGTCACAGGAACTGATATCGCAGATTGCAGGCGCAGCTTTGCATTTCACAATTAAATGAGCTTGCGGGAACCCGCTACAAACTCGCCTGTCACGGGAACCGACATCGTGCGTGCAGGTCGTGGAGTCAGCAAGCTCGGGCATCAGGGTGCGATAAACATGCAAGAACCTGCTACGAACTCGCTTGTCACATGTGCCGATACCACAGTTCGCTCGGCCGATGCGACTCCCGTAGGCCACCCCTTGATTTTTGCCGGAAACTGGAAGGGAACAATGTTTTCGAATATATTTAGCCTATGGACATGCTGCATCGCATATGCCGCTGCGTGCGGCGAGAACAAACCAGAAGGAAGGCTGGTAGCACAGTGGCAATGTCTTTATTCGGTTCCATCCGCAATACATAGTTTTCTTTGCGAGAGGAGGGTACCGAAAGGGTAGAGGAAGAGGAGAAACAGCGGGGTGCCGACTATTTCTTGCATCGGCAAACGGAATAGGGGCAAGGAAAGAGCTCGCCTGCGCGGGAATAACAATGCTGAAATATAACGCTAGTGACAATACAACAGGATATTTAGCCAGAAACACGGGCTGGGCACTCTCTCGAGGGAGGGCATTCGTGCAGGATTTCACGGTGGTTTCTTTGTCACCGCACAAACAGACTATGCGTGCATCGCCAAATGCTCAGTCTTCGGTCCAGTGTAATGCTAATGATCGAGACCAGATGCCACATAACTTGCCGTTGTCCGATTAAAAAGTTATACCGTAGGACAGTGGTTCTCAAATGGGGGTCCGCGGACCCCTTGGGGTCCGCTAAGCCCCGCCTCGTCAGTCAAGCCCGGCAAAAAAATTTGTATTTTTTTATTATAATGCAAATAAATGCAAAGGTGCAAGCGAGCTGGACAAGAATGACGAAAATAATCCCTGGAAAAGGGGAACAAGAGGGACAAAGGACGAACACAAAACTCCAAACACAGCTAGGTGACTGGTGAGCGACCGAATTGAGAAGGAACGTTCAAATTTTTGGGTGAGTTTTCTCGTGTGTATGTCACTGAGAGAGGTCTACTTCACACCAGCCCTTAGTTATGTTCACTTATTAAATCATTATCATAATTAACCTACGTATTTACTCGCAGAATGAACGCACTTTTTTTCCCGAAAAATCGATGCAAAGTTAGGGGGGGCGTTCATTACGCGAAGTAAAATTTTTGCGTCCGTATTTACTCCCATAATGAACGGTACTTTTATCCCGAAAAATCTTAACTTCTTATCTCTTTGCGCGCGGCGCCGCGCGACTCCAAAACCAAACTGCGATGCGCAAAAAAAAAAAAAGAAAAATGCTTCTCTCCATGTTTTTTTTTCTTGCTTCCGTGTTTTCTTTTTCCCGCCTTTCGCAAGTTGTTTTGTTTGCCCACGCTGCCCATGCATTCGCAACCTCGGTGTACCAGGATAGAAAAGTGCGTTCATTTCGAGGGCTTCTCGCTTCTCTTTCCAATGTGCAAGGAGGAGGCGAGGGCAGGATGCCTTCATTATGTGCGCTTTGCTTAGGCAAGGGCTTCTCCGTTTTTCTTTTTCTTTCTATCTCCTTGCGGGCGACGCGCAACCCCGGAACCAAACTGCGCTGTGAAAAAGAAAAAAAAAAGCTCCTTTTTATGTCTTTCTTTTCTCCTGGTTCTGTGGATTTTTTTTTTTTGCCGCCTTTCGCAAGTTGTTTTGTTTCGCTTTGCTTAGGCGAGGGCTTCTCCGCTTCTCTTTCTTATCTCCTTGCGCGCGGCGTGCGACCCAAAGTCCAGACTGTGCTGTGCAAGAAGAAAAAAAAGCTCCTCTCCATGTTTTTTTTTCTTGCTTCCGTTGGATCTTTTTTTTATTTTTTTAATGCCTTTTGCAAGGCGTTTTGTTCCCCGACTCTGCCCATGCATTCGCGACCTCGCTGCACCAGGATAGAAAAGTGCCTTCATTTCGCGCGCGTGGGGGGGAGGGGGTCAAAATTTTGACGCCCGAGTTGGGGGTGCGTTTAATACGCGAGTGAAAAAAAAAAGTCGAAATTTTGAGAGTTGACTTGGGGGGTGCGTTCATTAGGCGAGTGCGTTCATTGTGCGAGTAAATACGGTATGCCTTTTCCTTCCCCTCACCGCGAACGGGGTCCTCCATCGTCTCCGCCGATCCACAAGGGGTCCGCGAGACATCAATGGTTGAGAACCACTGCCGTAGAATACCGCGCATCCGCCCATTCCACATTAAGCGCCCACTCCCAAATTTGTAAGATATGAGAAAATATGCACCATACATTGATACGTAAAATTGATGACCGGACAAGCGCCCATCCCCCATTTTTTCACGATTATCTCTAAAGTTTGAGTGGGCGCTTGCCCGGTATTTTACGGTAGGTGATTTTCGAAAATTTTCAATGAGAAAATGGGGCCTGTTTCTGGTAGTCGACGCCATTCATCTCCATGCATTTGTGGGCTCTGTCAGCCGCCATTTCCTCATAATAAATTTCTGAAAATCGCTTGTACTAACTTTTGAACCATATATTGGTAAGCTCTGAAACTTTGGCATCTGGTTTGAATTGCAAGTGCTACATTTGAGCAGGAGCGGAGCAATGAGCGATGTGCAGTTTATTTTTGCGGCGCAAGTAAACACTGCGAACTTCCTTCAGAGACGCGTTGTAAATATTGCCGCATACATCGAGTCTCATTGGCTCAGTTGTCTGCGTGCCAGTTTGGCCAGCTTGATCCTCCACCCGCCTGGTGATCCGCAAGTGGACTGGTGACTCTTTAGAACTTTCTAGGGTGAAAGAGCGGAAGAGTAGAGAGGGCGACAACGGTCCCTGCCAGGGCGCTCGCAACATGATAGTATGCACGGGGGAAGCCCACCCCCAGGCACGTTAAAACACGCATGCTCGGTTGCTTCGGGTATTGTACTAAATAGAAATGCAGCGACCACTCTGTAGTAAAAATTTAACAAATAGGATAGCGGCTTTGCAGCAAGCCTATGCTGTACACACCTTGAGGCACTGTATGAGTAAACAAAATGGCGATTATTTTGCAAAGTCCTTGTATCCGATTCTCTTGGACTCGATTATAACCAAGTTTGATTGCACTCCTTTTTTGGGTGTTTTATGGGGAGCTGCAGTTCCCGGACTTTACGGGTGTTGCTGCAGTGGCAGGTATAGTCTCAAACAGCACAATGATCTGCTTCTAAAAAGAAAGATTGCTTGGTTGATTTTTGTCGACGAGCCTGGCATTCTCTCGCAGAGGATGTGTACATGCCCCCCGGGAGGGACAGTCGGTTGCTGGATCTTCCGTCCATTCCCGTGCAACCCATCAGTTATAACGACGCTCAGGAGTTGCTAAGGTGACGCCCTCTTTATTCTGTTTGTAATTAGGATATTTTAGTGTTTTGCTTACGGATGATTCAAGTTTTAAGTGTTTGGGATTGTGCGTAACCTGAAGCTGTAATTCTAGTCTGAATCGTTTTCGTAATTTGTTTCGCAAAATAATATTTGGTCCTTGGGAAAAGGTGATCTTTTGAAACTGTGGTTTTCTTGTGGGCCCCTTGGGGATTAGCAGAACTGATGGGGGACAACCATCCACAGCGAGGGGGTGTGGTAAATGAGTAGAACGGTCACAGGTTTACTGGAATATAGGTGAGCCTCTATACTGGAGTAGAGAGCTCTCCGAGATATATTACAAAACGTTTGAATATAAGTCAATCCCGATTTTCGAAAAAGACGGAGGGAACTATAAGCTGTCCCAAATCACCAGGCTCGATCTAAAATGGACCGTAAAAATTGACGCCTGCACGTAGCAATCTAAACTTTTCATCAAAGGTGTATTTCTCAGGTCAGTTTTTTCTTGTAAAACTAGAAAGCGTAGCTCCCTTTCTGTAAAAAATTGGGCCAAGAAACTTGCCAGGGTCAATGGCGGGCTGCGACGCAGACGACGAAGTCGACTGGCAGGGCGCGTTTGGCGCCTATATTGATAGATGGCTCTACCTCCTTATTGAGACTGCTCGCAACCACCGTGGTTTATTAAAATGAACATAATCTTTTGTTAAAGTACCTTTGGTTTAAAAATTAATGCGGACAATAAAAGCAGAACTTGAAGTAAAAAAAAAGTGTTTGTATAACGACGGCGCTTTTCCTGCCAACAGATTTCGTCTGCGTGTCGTTGGCTTTCTTCCGCTCGTCGGCTACACCTTCGGACGCTGCTCCCGACGCTATCTATCAATATGCGCACCAAACGCGCCCCGCAACTCGACTCGGTCGTCTGCGTTGCCATCCTCCGTTGACCAGAGCAAGTTTCTTGGCCCTGTTGTTTTACAGAAAGGGAGCTACGCTTTGTAATTTTAGACGGAGAAACCGACTTGTGAATACATCTTTGACCAAAAGTTTAGATTGCTTCGTGCAGGCGCCGACTTTTACGGTCCATTTCAGGTCGAGCCTGGTGACTTGGGACACCCTACAAATCCATGCTTATTTCGCAATATGCTCCCTACCTGAAATCAATTGCACTGGCCACATAACATCCAAACTTCCAGAGCAGTCAACTGCATGCTCTCATGGAACCATCTTCCAGTGTGTAGTATCTACTATTACTGATAGCTTTGCCTTTAGAAACTGCCTTAATAATTTCAACATATGATAGCTTTGCCTTTAGAAACTGCCTTAAAATTTCAACATTTTATCTCTTTATTAACGAGTATTGATTTGCATTCTTAGAACTCGTTGTTTTCTCTCGTTAAATTACTAGAGTTTTCAGCCCACTCCCTTCTGTAATGTCCTCGGAGTTTAAGGAAACTTAAAACGGATAAACAGTGGCGGAAAAAAAAAAATGTCAACCTATATTCAAATAAATACGATGATTCCTCGAGTTCAAAAATGTGATGTTTCTGGTGTGTATGACAAAAAAAAAGATTTTTAAAAAGTTTTATTGCTAAGTTTTTTTTTATAAATGGGGACTTTATGAATGTTAAGGGCCTGCGGAACCCTGTTTGAAAACCCCTGTGTTAAAAGCATTAACAGATTGCGCCCTATGACTTTGTTCCTACATCAAGATGCCAATTGCCAGGCAGTTACTGTTCTTACAGCAGTACCGGTGGCAAGATCATTTTTCGTTTTTATCTATAAAGTATGTTTTAACGCGGAATGTGTTATATGGCTGGCCCCTAACCATATCCGGCTAGGTGCCGGCCACGGAACTCGACGGTCGACTGCTAGTCGAACGTTGACGCAGCTCTCTCTTGCTCGAGTGCCTCCATCAACTCCCGGCGGAGGGAAGAAATCGCGTCTTCAGACATACAGCGGCACCAGTGGCGCTATGCTCTATGAAACGAGTACCCTCTGGGCTTCCCCAGAGAAAGAGGGCGAGGCGGAAAGAAGAGAAAAAAAAGCGGACACTCGCTTTGCCTCGAGTGTTGGGTTCCCTTTGCCGCGTGCTGGCGTCAGTGCTTTACTCGGTGCTGCCGTATTTCAATTCCTCAGTTTTTCGCGCGCTCCCTCTTTGGTGTCTCACACTCCAACGGGCTCTGAGAAAGTTGCATTTACGCTGCAACCGCAGAAGTAAGACGTCCACGGCACGCTCGGTCGCTTGCCTTGCACAACACGGGGCTGCTTCGCGCCATCCATTCTCCACAAGTGGACTCGGTTTCTACACACTAACAAGTCACATTCTGTGTTTGCCACGCGAGTATGGCAAAGGTGCAACTTTTTTGTTTTTTCTGTAGATTTGTAGAGGCTGAAGTTTCCTCTTTCTTGTTGTGATATGCGTGGAAATCTTTTGTCAGCACTGGGCGATTATTTACAAATGATAGTGTTTAGCACAGTCTTATGGGGAATCTGCAACTGCCAGATGAAAGGTGACAGTCGGGAATCTATATGACTGGCCATAATAGTGAATGAGACAAATTCGTAAATATAATTTGTAGTCACAGTGCAACATTAAAGTAGCGACGAAACAGGTACGCACTAGTGCGAGGGATACGTCCACATGTGCTCTAACCAGGGTAACAGGGAAGCTTAATTTCACTCATGATTGCAATTATTTTATATGATTGCAATAAATCAACATGTATAACTTATTGTTTTTAGAGCGCAGCTCTTAGGCGCCCGTTTCCGGCTTGAGCGGCGTCGCCGTCGCGGTCGGCGTAATTGCGCGGTGCATTATGGGACGCGTGACGTCACTGATGACGTCATCGGCATCCGCATCGTCATCATCACTGATGACGTCATCAGTGACTTCACTGATGACGTCATCGGCATCCGCATCGTCATTGTCATCATCATTGATGACGTCATCAGTGACGTCACTGATAACGTCATCGGGGGGTCACGTGACTCCCCCCCCGAGGTCACGTCACCCCCCAGTACCCTTCCCTCCTCCTCCTCAAGAGCTGCGCTCTAATTCGGCGTTACAGGGAGTTGTAAACGGCTTTAAGTTTTTTTATACTAATGCGCAGCCGTTATTTTTTTGTTTATGATGGTCAAATTCGGGAACGACTTCAGGACCGCTCGATGCTTCTCTTCCGCAGGAGCGGCCATGCGCTCGAAACTGGCCTCGAGCTGCCGATACAAAGTACTATGTGCAGTGGCTAATGTAGGTGCCGAAATACAGTCAGTACCACATTTCAAAGCGCTGCTTACTTCATTTACTCGTGAAGCTCTGGTTGCAATGCACGAGTCCTGGAAACTGTATTGCGAAGTTGTGGAGCGTTTTGGACAAGAAAAATAATCCAAAGCTTACCTGTAAGAAATGGGAATTTAACGCATGGATCCCGATCTCAAAGGAGAAGGATTTATTGAACCTCAACGCACATTCTTTATTCTTGCACACACATTCTCTGACACTTGGCTACCCTGGTTTCCCCCGCTCCTCGCTTCCCGGATCCATGCCGCCCTCTCTTACCGCTCCCTCTGGAGATTGAAAAAGCCGCATTGCCGGCGCATCGTGTACTGGTGCAGCACTCGGTCATCTCCGCTGCCCCCTCCTCACAGTAGGGTGATCCCGAAGATAGCTTAATATAATATAGTATATCAAATATAATTTGTTACGTGTTTTCAATATATACAATTATAAACTTATGGTCTCTTTTATGTTAGGAAAGAAATGAGAATACCTTAGCAAACCCGTCAGCTAAAAGAACATGTAGTAACCTAACCAACTCGTTCGGCGGAGCATTGGACTGTGCCGTTTCGTCATAATAATTATTCTATGCAGTCACTAAAATACACACTCCCCAGTTTACTTAAAGGACACATGCAAAGGAAAAAATCTGTTTTTTTAAACAGCCGGGTTGGGAAAAGGAAGTCATAAAACGAATTTACAACGAAAAATTGCGGTGGCTTAGCTCGGCTATGCCAGGATATGCGTAGCGTGAGCTTATGCGCACAAAATGAGAGGCGCTATCAAGCGGCTCCGGTGCAGCGTCAGACTTGGCTACTGCGCAACGGAGGCACACAGCTGGGCAAGCGGCACGCCAGTGCGTCTGCCGCGGCTATGACGTCACTCCTCTGGAATGCGCAGACCGGCGAGGCGGGCGCGGCGGCGGCTTCGCGTGGCTCTCATAATGAGCCGTGCTCATTATGCGGACCGCACGGCGCTGTGCGCCGTGCTCATTATGCGGAGCTCCGCCGCCGCCGCCGCCGCGCGCTCCGCATAATGAGCACGGCTCACATAATGAGCACAACTCATTATGAGAGCCACGCGAAACTGCTCAACCTCGGCCAGTGTAGCTCACGCTACAAAGTAAAAATTTTTAGAGCTATATTTACGGCACTATACGAATTTGTAGTTGGCGCCCACGGGCGCTGCGGAAAAGTGGCCCCTATTTGTCACGTGGTACTTGAACTCTTTCGGAAGCTTCCTATGGTCTCGAAAAGTTACTTATTCATCTTCGTTTGAAGTGCAACAAAAAACAAAGAAGAACAAGCAACTTTTAGAGCCCAAAGGAAGCTTCTGAAAAAGCGCAAGCAGACGTGATAGACCTGTGCGCCGGTCAGATGACGGCGGCGGTGCCCCGAAGCAGACGATTTGCACGGCGACGGCGGCGTGGAGAAACACGTCGAAGCAGTGGCGCACAACGCTCAGCGTGCGGCGGCGCACAGGTCCACCACGTGGCCAGCAGCAGCTCCCGCGGGCGCCAACTACAAATTCGTTTTGCGCCGTAAATATAGCTCTAAACATTTTCTTTCTTCTTTGTAAATTTGTTTTATAATATACTTTTTCCATCTAGGCTGTGTAAAAAAAATGTTTTTTTCCTTTGCATGTGTCCTTTAATACGCTAAGAAATTGAAATAACAATATAATGTCTATAAGAATGCAAGCTTTTCTGGAATTGAATTTAAGTCAATAATCCTTCTGTTTTGTTCCTTAAGTTGTATTTTGTATTATGATATATTTTCTGCTGTGGCTACGTTCCATTTTTTATGCATACGAAACTGCAAGGGAGCGAGGGGCTTCGTCAAGCTGTTTTACAACTTTTTCTTCTTGTTTCTGCCATTCATGTATTTCGAATGGAATATAAAGTTTTATTATTATTATAAGGAAGTGTGTCACAAAATGACGCAGGGACGACCCCTGCCCCTACACAAAAAAGTTTATTAGCTGCGTCATACTACTTTAAACTATTGGGCTTTTTCAGTTAAAACCGAATTCTGAGAAAGGAATTCAGCATACGTTTATCGTTAAACCGAAAATGCAGAACCCTAGTTCTAGGTACATGCCCTTCATAATACCTATTTATGGTGCCTTTGGAGCCAGTCATGTGACCTAGAAATTTCCCATCTAGGCACAAATCTAACCAGAAGAAAAGAGGAGCTTTGTACACACGAGCCTCGGCTGTGTGTTTGTGATGTAGTTGCCCACGCTGACGGAAAGTGGGTGTGATCAGCATTGAAAGGGTAGGATCGCTGCAGCGATCTGAGCGTTTGGACCGTTGAAAAGTTGCTGGAAAATATCCCAGCGAGCCAATACAGCTGCGTTTGAATATGGAGAGACCTTATAACTATAGAAGTGGCTTGCTAGAAACAGCTTTTAGTTAAGACCGTGTGAAAGGAAGCCTGCCAAGCTTGGGGCACGCGTGTGCTCGAGACTCGACATGGCTTGCCACTTTGGCAAGCCAAGTCGAGTCGAGCAAAAAAAAGCTAGCTTTGGCAGGGCCTGCCAAAGCTAGCTTTTCTTTCACACAGCCTTAGCAAAAACTCTTTTTAACGAGCCATCCTTGGAATTTCAGAGCACTAGTAAGTATTAGCTTCAACTCTGCCCTTAAAATGAATTTGACTAGCGACTATGTTGTGTGGGAAAGTGCTTTGTCGTTCCTTGACTCGCATTACTTGGGACTGCAGCGGCATGGCGGGCAGCATGGCTCCGCTGGAGTGGCAGGGAAAGTTGAACATCACCTACAATCTGGGACCTGGCTACAGCTCCGGAGAAGATACGTGCGTGGGCCTTCAACCATTTCTTTCTTGTCACCGGGAAGCATACACTCCAACTCGAGTAGGCAATACAGGCTGTTCCAAGAAAACAAAATTTACGGGGTTTTTTTTCACTGCAAAAATGAACTATGCATAGCCGAACGCTCATTCTCCGCCAAAAGGTAGAGCTAGAGGTCAGAACCAGATGCTAAAGTTTCAACACGAACCAATATTTTATTTGAAAGTTATAGGCAATTTTCTGAAAATTTCTGCGGGAAAATGGGGCCCATTTTCGCCCGTTTTTGGTTTCTGGCACTTTAGAGCCCCATCTATTCGAGAGCTGTGTCGGCCACCATTTTCCCATTCACATTTTCAGAAAATCAGTTATAACTTTTGATTAAGTTATCGGATCGGGCTGAAACTTTGGCATCTGGTTCGAACCTCTTGCACTATCTTCAGGCGGAGAATGAGCGTTTAGCGATGCATAGTTTAGTTTTGCGGTGAAAAACAAAAACCCCATAAATTTTTTTCGGGGACATCCTATGTATAAACTTTTGTCTCGGAGACATCACTGCCACGATTGTCACCTTGTCTCGAAGCACCCTTGCCAGTACTCAAGTTTAAAAAGCAATTAATTTAGAATTTAGGACTATTTATTTCGAAGGTTCAATCGCTATTGGGTAGTTGCAAAGTTCTTAAATGTTTGCCAATGTCTACTGTGGGAACGAAGACGGATGATGAAGTGACATACTGGATTAGCGCCGCTACCAGTTGCTTCGTCACCAAGAGGATTAGAATGGCCGGAGGGGTGCTTCAGTTGTCCAGTGCGAGCTTCCTGCCTTCGCTAACGCTTCTCGTGAGCTTGGAGCATGCACGCGACACCAAAGCACGACGAAAGGCAACAAGCGCGTGCTGGAGGTTGTATCCGAGTCTGCCATTTTGTTTAAACATCAATTAGGATTTCTTGTTTTTGATTTGCAGTCTGTTGCAACTTTCGGTGCACAACATCCTCCGGAGGGCCGACATTCACAACGTGATTGGGGTCATCATGGGCAACTTCGAGCCAGGTGAGAAGAACTCGAGTGGCAAATCACCGCCATATTTCCCCATTCGTAAAAACTATTGCACGTGTGAACAGTCCGGTGCCTACATTGGGGTGGCAAGTTTGACATATAATTAAACGTATAGAGAGCCAGCCATACCGCGTCGAGGGGATTTTGTAAATCCTCTCGCTATATATTTTCCTCAATCTCGAATTAAAAAGAGAGGAACGGGCACGAACGATGAATGCCGTTTCTCACTCTTGCATATTAGCCGCAGTCCAATTTTGAGAATTTCACTGCAATGTACATGTCAACATTCACCAAGTTCCCGTTTCTTTTTTGCTGTGACGAAGCAAAGTGTGCAGCAATGTGGTATCAGCACCGTGGGTATCGCTTCCTTACAGTGCACCGGAGCCGTGCAAGAAGAGCACTGATCGGAGCTAATTTGCCCTAATCGACGCTTTGAAAAGTAGGAATATCGCGGTTCATCTTAAAACGAACATCGAATAGCATATTATTCTAGACTACTATAATAAAAATTGAATATTCGCGCAACCCTAGTAAAAACACTCGATAGAAGCCATAACGGCTGCACGCAGGGCGCTACGTCATTGTGGGCTGCCACCACGACGCCTGGACGAAGGGCGGCGGCGACCCGGGAACCGGAATGGCCGCACTGATGGAGCTGGTGCGGCTCTTTGGCCTCCTGAAGAAGAAAGGTGCGCTCTTGAGATCTGGTGCCGTTGCACCCCGTGCTGACTGTGCCGACGAGGAAAAAAAAAAGGCAATATGTCGTAACGAGATGACTTCGTGGTGGGCAGTGAGACGTCCCATTAAGTGTTTGCGCCGCCCATTTTAGAGTCGTCTCGCCCGTAGCCACTGAATAAGCTACGCTTGGAGTACGGATGCTCCATTCCCATCGTGGACGTCGCCATTTTGGTGCTTAGCACAACTGGCTCTAGTTGCACTTCCCAAAAGCGACTTCCTGAGCTTTGGATGCAGTGTCGGTGAAGCTTGGGCGACGTCATTTTGCTCCGTCGTGAACTGCTCCAACATTTCCGGAGGACAGAAAAGCATTTCCTGCAATTTCAGTTAAAGCTTAAGATAACTGGCAACAACAATACTAAGCCGCAAGGTTACTCCGAAGCGTGCCTCGTCGAGTGGCTCTAGTCTCGCCCCTTGTGTACACGTCACTTCTACCAGCACACGTCCCTGCCATGAATGTTAGATGTTTGCATCAGTCGGCTCGTGTTAAACTACGTAATTATCGTTTTCCTCTTTTATTAATTATTCTTTTTTTTTACTTTTTTACTGTCCTTCTTGTCTGAAGTCTGGTTCATTTCAGCTACTCTCGTCCTATGACATGAAAACAGGTTAGAAGATTTATCTCTTTCACTCGTATGGTTTTTCTCCGTGGCACGCACTGTATACTCCGTTCCATATTCCGCGATGGACCGCAGCGGACGAACCGCCCTAGCCAACCGATCGCTGTAAATGTATTACGTGGTACACACCTCGCACGTTGCTGCATCCGTCCGAACGTCACGTGACGCTCGCGCGGCACTGAGTTGGTTTCAATGGGTCGTCCTTTGCGATCTATTGTAGAGTGAAACGGAGTATAGTAGTCATATTTGGATCGGTACTCGGCTTTGCCATTGGCCATCCGACTTTTTGCGTGTCCCAGGCTGGACGCCAGGTCGGACGCTCGTGTTTGCGAGCTGGGACGCCGAGGAATTCGGCACGGTCGGCTCCACGGAGTGGGTTCAGGTGAGACGTGTTCCGAGTTGACCATTTTAGATTTCGTGCATTAACGCAGAATGTGTTCTACGACTCGTTCTCAATAAGAAAATCGTCACGAACAAGCTTCGCGAACAACCGTCGGGAAAGAGTGTCAGGAACGGCAGGAATGAACGTCGAGAAGGGGCGTCATGAACAAGTGCTGGGTGCGTTGCACGACGTTAAGGTTATGTCTAAAGTTGGGGCCGGGCTCAAACCGGGGTCGGTGCAGTTGGATACTAGAGGCACTGAGCTGCCTAGCACACATGCTGCGGAAGGATTGGGCTCTCGGCAAGCCGTTGGCGAGAGTGACGTCATGGCTTGCGATCGCTCGCCTCATTGGCGTCACGCGCGAGGCCCATGCAAGGGAGTGCCCGTGCAGCGCGCATGTTTGCTCGGTCTCGCCCTGGCTAGCATCTGTGGTGCACAATGAAAAAACTATCACAAACCACACACGGAGTGTGGTTTGTGCTAGTATCCCATGCGCCTGTGCGGAATTTGTCGCACACCTGTGTGGTGCGCAAGACACATTCTGCGCTCCCTGGCATTTCTCAGCACGATTGAGGGAAAGAGAATTTTGCTTCCATAAAGCAGAATGTTTTCATGGGTTAGTTTTTAAGTCTACTGGTTGCCCGGTATTTTACGGTAGGAGTTACAAGGTCACTTGACCCGTGGCGTGACGTCACTGTTACTACGTCGTGGTGGCGAGTTGCGTGGTCTTGTGATGTCACGTCACGTGACCATGTCACGCCGAGGACATCACTTGATCTCTGTTTACTAAGTTTAAGAGGAACGTCTCATGTTTCGCCCTTCAGTACCACTTATACAGTTTGAACTCGAGTTCACAAAACCAGATTTTACCAATTTCTCAATTTTTTAAACAAATTTGGATTCTCCCTGCAGCTGCCCACAGGCTTAATGCTTTTACGAACTCGAAATGACGAAACAGACTTGGCCGCCAAAGCCGATTTAATGACGCATTCTGGAAAAACAAGAGACAAAAGATACATAGAAAAATAGATTTCTCCAAATTTATGGCGTCTAGAATGCCTGGCAGCGTGCTGCCGGCATAAGAGCGGTACAGTCGAGGCAACAGAGGCATCGTTATTTTGGTTCTTAAGAAACTACAAACTGAAACTGCATGGAACGACAGACTATGCATCTCCTTCCCGGCTTTGAATCAGTTGTACCAAATGGCGACAGCGGCGGCGATTGCTCGCTGTCGCGTGTGACAGATGGCAGCTTTTATGCTCTCCTCCGCCGCTTTCATCACAACCGGTTTTGCAACGAGCAGGAAGAGACATCGCTTAGTTGCTGGGAAGAGCTTTGTCAGTGAGACGAGGGGGCCGCAGATCACAACTTCAACAACTTCGTGAACACCCGCGACGCAGACACATACACAAGGGAAGTTCTCGACGACGAGGAGATAGCGTTTCGGCGCACAAGAGGAGTTTTAAGATTGGGAAACTGCCAAAGCTCCCAAGCCAGGTGATGGACGCTGTCGACCTTCTGTGGCGGTTTGCTGGGGCGCACAAGGACGCTCCGACTTTACTCGCCAGCTGTGAGAAGTTTGAGCGCTCGCTGCTCACAAAACGCGCTCAGCCGAAAATCACAAACTTTTTTACTAAGTAATAAATTTGCCTTTTTCTTCAGAGCCACAAGCTTCAATTTTTTTCGTCACCCGCAATCGGTGGTGTTCCGACTCATTCGCAGACTTTTTGTACGCGCATGTTTTAAGTTTTGGCCTGTGGGCCGTGCGAATACGATACCGCGCTAGTTCGTGGGATGCTGCTGCATTAATATTTCAAATTTATCGAATCCTATGCCTGAAAAATTACCTTCTCAATTTTACGAAGTTCCCATTTGAACGAAATAATTCCCGGGACCCGGTGACTCGGTTAAATCAAAGTTCCACTGTAATTCATACTTTATACATTGAATCCAGGTGATAAATCTTTCATTCTTTCTGCCTCTAAATTATTTTTTTCTCCGCATGTTTTTTTTTTTTTGGGGGGGGGGGGGGGGGGGGGGAGGCAGGGAGGATCCCTTTAGATATTATGTATCAGTCCACCACGCTTACATATAACTCTTTTCTTTTCCAGGCTCACGAAAAAGAACTGTTTCATCGGACAGTCGCATACATCAATTTGGATCAGGCAGTTTCGGGTAAGAGCGTGCAACCTGGTTTTTATTGTGCCTCCAATTGTCATAACCCTGGACACCAGTGGGCATATCGAAACGGAAAGCCGTGATCGAGACGCATGTATGCTGGCTACAAGGGGAGGTGTGCCGAGCAGAAACTGGAATGCGTGCCACTCGTTCATGACACCACACCATGGAACTACATGCAGGGTCTTGGTGGCCTTTTGCAGGCAAAGTGAAAAGCACTGCGGTTCCGCACGTCTCAGAAATCCATCCTCGCGCAGTCAATGTGGCGTGCACGCCAAAGAAGAACAGCAACATTTTTGTCCTCATTTTTTTTTCTTTAGAACATGTTTGTTTATTTGAGGCTTTTATAATAGAGCAAAGCCAGAACATTTCAAACTGAATTGTCCCCTCTTATCATTGTTCAGCGAACATGTCCCTTATTCCAATACTATAGAATTAGCCTTGGAAATTTCTCCCTTCCTCTTTCATTTCCTTTTCTTTTGTTCATTTTATATTTTATACCCTCGTCTTCTTTTTCTTTCTTCTGCTTTCTTTTCTTTTTCTTTTTTCTTCTCTGTTCTTCCTTGGTTATTTTTTTTAATTTTCTTCTTCTCAGTGCATAAGAGTAAATGATGACGAAGATGACGTTTAATATATCCCAGAGTTGACAGTCAGCGCTGTGTGAGAGTTATTTCTTTATGCGTATATATTTTTTATAGTGTGTTGTTTTTGTGCGCTGTGAAGTGTTAGCACGATTCACCAACTCGCCCAAGCTGAAGTATTGGCCTCGGCACCAGTGTGCAACGACAACAGTTTCCTGGACAAAAAAATAGTAGCACGATTAGTTAAGTGGTACACTTGGAAGTCAAGGACTTTGTTCACTCTAATGCTCTATCATCTCTTGAACAAAGAGAAAAAGCAACACTCGCTTGTGGCAGAGTGCCCTCAACCTGTTTGGACAGGTGCACCGTTTTAACAACCAACATCTCTGCTAGAAGACGTCGCAGTTTCTTCAAAAGTAGAGCCGCTTTTTTAACGGAGAGTATGGCGACGACCAACCCGCACCTTGCGATGTGGCAACAGCTTGTTTAGGCGGGCGACGGCCCATAGGATTTCGACTCTTTTTTTAAGTGGGGAGCCTCATTCAGAGGTATGCAGGGCCGTTGAGCAGCGTGAAGGGAACCTTGGTAAGGCACGGACGACCTTCGCGATATCGATAACCTCTCCGTTACTCAAACGGGTGAGGTGCCTTACGACGCATCTTTTCTTATGTGGAGTTCACAAACTACCAATTGAGGCTGAAGATTTTTGTCCCGCTGTCAAAGCGCAATCATTTCCGAAAAAGATCTTTCAGAACAGAAAATAGTAACACTTTAAATCCTCGCAGATTTATAGCCTTTCTTGCATCGAGACACGGAGCAGCTGGTGTCCTTTTTGATCTTCACTTATAAATGAGAAGGCCCCGCCAGTGGCAGCCGGCAAGGGCCTTTAAATACTGAGCGAGAGAGAACTTAACGCGACGAAACATTAGCTTTAGAAAACACGAGGCATGATAACGGGCGAAATGAGAATGGGTCCAGTTGCGAAAAATACAATTTGGATCTTATGAGAAGGTTCAAAGAAGGCGGAGCAAATGAGAATGGGACGAAATGCGCACGGTCAAAATGCGAATGGGACGTTTTCAGATAACGGGAAAAATGAGAATGGGCCCAGTTGCGAAAAACACAATTCGGATTTTATGAGAAGGTTCAAACGAGAAGGACAAAATAAGAATAGGACGAAATGTGCGAGGTTCAAATGCGAATGGGACGTTTTGAGATACACCCTATTTCAACACGTAGAATGGAAGCAAAAGCTCCGTTTACAGATGCCCCAGCTGAGCTAGTCAGTGCTGTTTGGTGTGTCGTTGCATCTATATAAATATTTTTTGTACGAATGCATTCGCACATTGGACAAAAATAGTTGAGGATGTACTACTGAGCGTGACACTGTTAGCCTAAACGAGCCTGCGCTGATTTTTTTCTTTTTGGTCACAACTCAGGTTCTTTCATTGGAACCACTATACTGGGTGTCCCAAGGAGTGGCCAGGCTCTTTAAATCGACCACAAAATTCGGTTTCTTAACCTTTCGCACTACGATTTTGTGCAGCGTTGCCCAATTTGCAAAGAGCAAACTTACCTGAGGAAAAAGTAAAGAAGGAATCGACCGCAAAATTCGGTCGTAGCACGACCGAATCTTGCGGTCGATTTAAAGAGCCTGGCCGCTCCTTGGGACACCCAGTAGTGTGGTGGAATAGGCTTATCCTAGGCACAAATCTAAACTGTAGAATTTCATGTTTCTCGGCATCCTATCCGAGCAAAATACAAGAATGTCTATGTTGTGTTTGTACTGTGTCGTGCTGCAGTGTACAAAAGTCCATGCCTTTTACGAGGCCTCGTAGGTATGATGGCATTACTGTGTCCTAAACAGATAATAACTTTCGACGACAGGTGCTGTGCTTGTGCAAGCACGCACAGTGCGGAATTCAATTAACTTTCATTATTTGGAAGGATCCTCCTAATGTGATGAATGGCAGTGGCCATTTCGGTACCCGGCATTGCCAGACCAGTAAAATGTTCTAGCCACTGCAGAAAGGAAGAGAAAAAGCATTTAAAGAAAGGGGAATTGAACCAATCAGCTTGGTTGAAGAAACAGTATCTCATTGCGTACTGGTCCAATTACCTGGACCCCGACGAAATACCTCTGAACTAGAGAAGTGTGACCGACTGGTTGTAAGGGCAGCACTTTTCCACCAAAGCTGATTGCATGACAGCATTGAGAGCACGGAATGTGTTGCATGACTGGCTAACCGAAACGTCAGCGATCGGCTGGATCCCGACTGATGAAAGGCGAGTCCAGCATTTGTGTCCGTGCCCAGCGCTTGACAGGCTACATTATTTAGTGACAGCGAGCACACTTGCACATAAGAGAGTGTGCAGTAGACGAGGGGGAAGAGCTTTGGAGGAGACGCTGCGATGCAAAACAGCAGGGTCACACCTGGGACGTGCAACTACGCGAAACACTAACTTGGTATTCTATTCCCGCTGGAGCACTAGCTTTGACAAAAGTCTCTTTCAGAGACGCTATGCGCGGCGACATTCGTGAGATCGAGGCACGAAATGCGTGCCATGTTTGTCTGTAGTGTGGAAGAGGGGCGTTTAGGTAAGAATCCAGAGTCCTTCGACCTAGGATTAGTGTATTTGGGAGCTTGCTCGTCCGCACCCCCCGCGTTGCCCTCGGGGACTGAAGGTGGGTGGCATCCGTGCAGGCAACAACTCGCTGTACGTGATGGCGAGCCCGCTGCTGCGCCAGGCCCTGAAGGAGGCCAGCCAGCTGGTGCCGAGCCAAGAAAGCTCACGCAGGGACATGAGCGTGTACGACGTGTGGAAGATGCGCAGGCCACAGGACCCCAACCACACCCACTCGCCACCCATGCAAGAGACTTTGCCTCTCGTAGCTTAACGCTGCTAGTAAAATGTGGCGTTCCTCGTAACAGTTGTTGAATCATTCCGTAGGATCGCCCCTCTGGCGTCGGGCTCGGACTTCGTGTCGTTCCTGTCGGGCCTTGGCATTGCGTCCGCTCATCTCCAATTTGTTAACAAGGATCCGGTGAGTATTTTCTTTCTTCTTTTGTTATTTCGAACAAGTAGCAGTACTTGCATCTGAGTGCAAGTTGTTGCTCATTATAAAATCGATTCAAATTTGGTGCCTGCTTCAGCTCACCTTGACCCAAGAGGCCAGACTCGCCCGAGGACCTATACCTACTTCATTGCATACTTAGCGTACAGTGCTGCCAAAGCAGCTGGTGCGATTGAGTCTTCATTTGCATCTGATCTTGCACAAAGGAGATGGTAGGTGATGCCACGTGCTCACGCTAGAAGCTTTGGCAGCATTGTGCTCTAAGTAAATAGTGAAACAAAAGGAAGGAAAAAAAGTTGGACAAGAGCAGTCTGCACGTGAAACAGAGCTGCTAGCTTCAGACGCTCGGGGATATGAGGCTTACCCTCGGTGAAATGTTGTCTGGGGTCATTATTAAGGTGTTTTTTTTTCATTCTTCGCAGTAACGCCGACAAATTTGGGCAAACTCTCACGGCAGCATTAGCGGTCGAGCCACTGTTGCAATGAATTGTGCCGGCATCTGCACTAACCGAGCAATTGGAAAACAAAGTAGGACCTCGACCAGTCCAAAGAACTACCAACACTGTTGTGTTGGAAGCAGGAATTTTGGTTTATATGCGCTGCCATTGGAGTTGGGCTACGTGGCAATGACCCGAGCAAAATCAGGATTGTCTCTGGGGTGGTAGCAGAGCCAGGAACTTCTGGACTTTGCTGCTCGGGATAGAGGGAAAAAGGAGGAGAAAGACGAGCAAAGAGTGCATAAAATCCCACGCGAAAATCAGTCCACTTCCAGCTGGATTATGGAACTGAAAATGAGGCAGTCCAGCTGGATTCCAGCTGGACCCAGCTGGAACCAGCTGGAATCCAGCTGGACTGCCTCATTTCCAGTTCCATAATCCAGCTGGAAGTGGACTGATTTTTGCCTGGGATCTTAGATGTTTTTGTTCTTGCTTTTTTTTTTTACATGAACCATCGGTATTTATACTATATGACATTAATATGACAAAATTAGCGTACCATTTTGTTAAAACACCCGAGACTATGTGTGAGAAAACTTAAAACAACCAGTTTGAGACGTCGTCTGACTGACTTGTTTCCCTGTCTCTTCCACTTTTGGTTGTTTCAAGTTTTTTCACACCCAGTCTCGGGTGTTTTAACAAAGTGGTAAACTTACACCAGCTCGCCAGCACCCTCCCTGCGTTTTCATTAATATTGGCAGGTTGTCTAGCTTCATAGGTATGGTATTTACTTTCTCTTCCCGCTGTCCCTACTATAAAAACACCAAATGTACGCAAGACGATATATTCGACTGCTATCAAAACACCCTAAACAGGAGGCTGACACGAGCGAAGTACAAGAAATTAGAAGGATGTGCTATTTTTTCTGCGTAAGAGGCATAGACGTGAGAAGCCGTAAAATTCATGTCGCACCGTAGACAAGACTGCGACTATGCTTCGTTCACCCCTAGGCTGCCAGTGCAGCTACATGCTTACCAGTCGTTCTTTCATTATGGGACACACATAGAGTGCTGGGTCAAGTGACGAAAGCATAGCTTACACCATGTAGTCATATTAGGGGGTGTATGCACCATTTCCTCACGACGGTGTCGATGAATTTAAGAAACTCTTTTGTGTCAGTGCCAACAGAAATGTTTAGGGAGCGGACACTGAGAACGGCATTGTGTGGGCCTTGGAACAATGAACCTGATCAAGGGGGAGTAGTTTACAATTTCTGGAATGTGACAGAGTCAAATTCTTGACGTATGGCAGGCGAGGCAAGCTATCGTATTTACTCGCACAATGAACACACTCGCGTAATGAATGCACCCCCCAAGTCGGCTCTCAAAATTTCGACTTTTTTTTTCACTTCGCGTATTAAACGCACCCCCAACTCGGACTTCAAAATTTTGACCCCCTCCCTCCACGCGCACGAAATGAACGCACTTTTCTATCCTGGTGCTAGCGAGGTCGCGAATGCATGGGCAGCGTGGGCAAACAAAACAACTTGCGAAAGACGGGAAAAAAAAAAAAAACGGAAGCAAGAAAAAAAAAAACATGGAGAGGAGCTTTTTTTTTTTTTTTTTTTGCGAATCGCAGTTTGGTTTTGGAGTTGCGCGCCGCATTCAAAGAGATGAGTTATGTAGATTTTTCGGGATAAAAGTAAGGTATGTTCATTATGCGAGTAAATACTGACGCAAAAATTTTACTTTGCGTAATTAACGCCCCCCCCCCCCCCCACTTTGCATCGATTTTTGGGAAAAAAAGTGTGTTCATTCTGCGAGTAAATACGGTAGGTTGTGAGCAGGCTCTATTTGGAAGCATGTGTTAAACCTCCGACTTAGAACAGAATGAAGGTGATAAGAGTGACAGCTACACTAACAAATGATTACAAAGTGTTTCCGATGATGCAGCAGCAAAGGAGTGTCTTCGTGAACGATTCGTGCACCTAGTTACCCCCTCCTACATCTTCGATTTAGCAAAAATTTCCCCCTAAATGGGAGGGGAGCCGGAGAGGAGGAGGGGAGGGTACGGAGGGGTGGAGGGGCATACGCTCCCCTCCGTACCCTGCCCTCCTCCTCCTCAAGAGCTGCTCTCTAATTCGGCATTACAGAGAATTATACATAAACGTCTTTCATTTTTCTTTTTTGGACGACACCAAGAATGCACATTCTGAGGCGAGGGAGCATTGTGGGGGGTGACTTAACGTGTCACCAACACGCGACAAGTGTGTGAACTCGCACAGTTGGTTTTCAGCTCTGGAGTTTGGCAGCTGGCCAACTGAGCCAACTCTCCTAGCTTCCACTGCACCAGGCCACAGTGTGCGGCGGATTCTCGCGAAATCTAAGTTAGGTAGTTTTCGTAGGAATGTAATTATGCGTGAAAAACTTTGGGTGTGTTCTGAGTCTAGCCCACTCCCGTAACTCCCGAATTTTTGTGGAAGACTTTTGAGGCCGACGAAAGGAATGGTTGGCTCTAAAACATTTCGTGAGCCTTCAAAGCCGACGACATCCAGTCATGGCAAGCCCACTGTCTGAGGCAACCTTCCCTGCAAATTCTTCTATCACCTATGACTTTTTAGAAAATCTGCATATTTTTGCCACATTGTGCATAGAAGAAGACTCGTTATTGCGCCGTAGCACTTTTATGCATATCCACGCTTTATCGAATCATTTTATTTTTTTTCAAGACGGGATTCTTGAAACGTTCCATGGTACAAAAGACGAACAAGTCACCTGATGAGGTACCATGGCTGGCATAAGGCAGGTCCAGCAGCACACATGCACATGCTTAAACGTACCAAAAAAGAGCAGTCCTCACGTTCATCAATAACTGCAGAAGGACACGGTTCAAGTGCACATAAAATAGAAATTATTACATCCCATATATACACCGACACTAAAACGTGAAGAAACATGTAATCCGTCACAAACATCGCTTAAGGTTTCTAGTAGAACGTGAGAACTTTTACAGTTATTAAAAGAGCATTAAACAAAAGAGAGGTAGTGTCGCAAAAAACCAGGAATATACATACCGTAATATCCCGAGTCATCGCCCACTCCCCTGCCACCTGAAAGTCATAAAAAAAGTAGGGTGGGCCATGTCTCAATGGGTAAACACAAAAAGTCTTAAAAAATCGGAAAAGAGCGCCCATTTTTTTGTGCGTATCTGGCGCGGCTGCAGAAGAGATCCATTAAACTCAAAACTCGAATTAGTTTTGTTTTGTACAAAAAATGCTCATAAAAGAATGTTTTATTATCGCGAAGTCCATTGCTTGCATACGCACCGTGAACACCGCCGATCAGCATACAGCGCCAACATTTGTTTCGTGAAAGCACGTGATACCGCTATGTTCTCCTTGTTAGTTTTAAAAAAAAAAGAAAAAGTTTACAAGAAAATAGAAAAAACAACCAGGCGCAAAGAGCGAGCGAGCGAGCGGACCAAAAAAGCGACGAAAAGCGATGCTGGGAATGCGAGAAGGTCGGCGATCGCGTTGGCAAATACTTTTTGCGTCGGGCCAAGTCGGGCACCTTGTCAATCGCAAGCTCTTGCGCAACTTTCTTGTTTGGTGCATACATGCGTGCGTTCGTGCACAGCGTGCTATCAACGCGGGTTAAGGCGGCGTTGCTGCATGGTGTGAACGGCACCACGAACATGGAGCTCGAAATGGGACGCTCTACAAACGCCTGCGTGCGGCGTTCCAGCAAAGCTTTATTTACCCGTGGGTCTTAAACATTGCAAAACCACCATCGTGACGTGCCCGGAGACGAAGTGGGTTTTCGGCGACCTTACTTCGCCGGAGACAGACTTTGACCTTACACTCTGTGGTTACATTCCAGGATATACTAGGGCGTTCGCTTACCTCGCAATCCCTGAATGGGTTAGTGCTTGTGTTATCTTTCCGACTTTTTTTTTTTTTTTTGTCGGGACAATCTTTTTGGAAGCAGAACAAACTTTAGTTTTGTTATCTCTATTGTTTTCTTTTTGCACAGATACGCTATGACTTCGAGGTCGCTCGCGGAGGAAATGCCCAAACAAAGAGAAGTGTTAACACACGCTACAGCGCACACTGCAAACGTACACTCACATCGTACACTCACTCCTTACACACGAAAAGGAAACGAAAAATTCAAACGAACCACGCTGACTGACAACTCGTTTTTATACACTTTGTCTTCTTCTACGTCTGGAACTACCGAATTTCCCGAATCACGCGCCCCAATCTCCTAGACGCCTAGAAATTTTTTTTCTTTTTCTGTCAGGTTCAAAGATGGTGTACTGATACAGTTCTCATAATTCCTGACAATGTGTTCGGCTTCAATAATTTCTCTCGTTAATTGGTCACTGTGTCTACCTAAGATTGTACAAGATGGCAGGTTAACCTCGCACCCACAATCACGGCAGTGTATGCCGAAGGAGAGAAGTGTCTTTCTCTCCTTCGTTTTACTTTGTCACGGACGTCCTCCAACTGTAAGGTTGGCGGCCGCGTCATTTGGGTAGGATGAATGTTCGCGGATCGTGGAGTCAGCGTTGGGATATTTGAAGGGGTGGGCTCTGTGCTTTTTTTTTTTAAATCAATATTGGCCCAAAAATTGGGGTGGGTGATGACTCGGGATATTACGGTACCCATATGTAAAAATTTGCATATACATAAAAATCGCAGATCTTGGACATTCATGGTATAAGGTTGTAAAAAAAAAACTAGATTAAGCAAAAAAAAAGGACTCTGTGCGTAAACAGTTACGTATTTTTAAAAGGGTAACAAAAACTTACTCTACAGGTTCTCAAACGGGACTTCTAGGAACCCAGGGTTTCCCCAGAGTGGATTCCCTCCTAAATTCTCTCGACCGTCCCCTAAATAAAGTGCTTTTCCAATCGGAGCACTTTTTTTTTAGCCGACTTCAATGCGTGACTGTGTGCCAAACTCTCCTTGCTACGTGCACCGTTTGACTTTTTTGCATCAGTGGCGAAATCGGGAAGATTGCTCGCCCGTCAGTCAAAAGGGTTCCTCGAGATAAAAAGGATGGAAAACACACAGCCTCATAGTCACTCAGGTATGTAGGAAAGGGACACATGAGGTCCCAGCCTAAGGCTAAAATCGAGACAGATGCCGAGCATTTGACAGTACACAAAAACCGACGGTGAGGAATGTGTCTCCCGCCAGCCGTACAAGACACAGTTGCCTGGCCAAGTGCTTTCCCTGGCGTCACGGGCACACACGAAACGGAGTCCCGGCGCAACGCCGATGCCACGAGTGCAGCCGTCTCTATGACAGCTATGGCCATAAAATAATAGTATTTGAATGTGCCGCTAGATGTCTCAAAATGGACGTGCCTTTCCCCCCCTCCCCCCCTAAAGATATCGGACTACCCCGCGTACCACACGGCGTACGACACGTACGAGGCGGTGGCCAACCGCACGGACCCGGGCCTGCACAGCCTGGCCACCGTGGTGAAGGTGGTGGGCATGGTGCTCCTCAAGCTGCTGGACTCCCTGCAGCTGCCCATGCACGCCGGCGACTACGCCGACCAGATCCGGAGGAACTACGCCACCTTTGAGGGCAGCTACGCCCCGGTGCTCGAGGACCATGCCATCGACCTGGGTGAGGACCCTCGCTTGGGCCGTCTTCGTCCATATCATTGTTGCCAGTCATACCGGATCCGAGATCCCAGGAAACACCTTTACGTCCTCCAGAAATGTCGAGAGAGTGAGCGACGGGCAAAACGACATCGCCCGAGCTTCCCGAAAGCGTATTAAAGCTTGGCAAGTGGCATTTTCGAATGGTAGGTATGGCCAATTGTGACTCCGCCAGAATGGTGGCAGCCACAAGACGGGCTATGGAGTGTCAACACTCTACGTGTGGCATGTTTCACGGAGGAAGGGGGGTACCTCCTCCCTGAAAAAATTCTCAGGGAGTCTGTTAATACTTCATCATTTTCTAATCTTGCACATTAATGACAGTAGAGACTTTCCGTTGTAGACGCGGTGGACGAGGCAGGAGGCAGAGCAACTAATGCAACATGTTTATTCAGCAAGCGCGGCCGTATCAAGAACAACTAGCCGAGCTCTCCCAGTGCTCTTATACAGATAAGGGCTTGTCACGCTAGTGATGTCATATGTGTGTAGGCAGGACACCACATTCCTTCCCCTTTAATTATGTTACAGAATATTTACAGTTTGTATCAATCAGGGGGCTTCTTTGTAAGAGCACTGCACCGCAGCACTTCTTGCTATTGAGGTGACGCTGAGGCTTGATGTGGCGACTGCGAAGCCAAGCTTGGGTGCGGGCTGGCATCCCACTGATCCGAAGGAGCTTTTCAGGTGGCGCAGACTGTGGTGCTGCGGGGTTCGGGGGCTCCGCCATTGGCAGGGGAGACCTCGTGGTACATGCCTCGGGCATGGAGTCCGCAGTTAAACTTAGCACCAAACAAGGAAATGCACTAGGCAGAGTTTTGGCACCTTCGAAAGAGCACGAACGCCGTTTTGCTGCAAGCTGCCAAGAACGCCGTTTTGCTCTGCAAGCTGGCTTTCCCCCAACACGAGCGGTCGCATTAGGGGAAAGCCAGCTTGCAGAGCACGGTGGATTTTTTTTCTTTTGGGGGGGGGGGGGGGGGGGAAGGAGGAGGGAGGAGGGGGGAGGGGAGGGGTGGTCGCGTTGACCGTTCAGAAGAAAACAGAAAATTTATTTTGCGGAGGGAGCGGGGAGAGGGTGCTCCGTGCTCCCCCTCCCCGCTCCGTCCGCAAAAGAGAATATTATTTTTTTCTTCCGGACGGTTGATAGCGGCCGCCCAACAGACAAAAAAAGCCAGCTTGCTTTGCTAGCTGGCTTTCCCCCAACGCAGCCACCTGCCTTAGGGAAAAGCCACCTTGCAGAGCAAAACGGCGCTCTGCAGGAGAAGGTGCTCCTGCTCGGACGTGCTCCGTGTTCTCGGCATAGTGCGGCGCTAATGCGCGAATATAGAAGGCAGCGGCCTCAGCATTTTGGAGTTCGTTGATAGCGTATAAAAATATTGTTATCGCGGATGCAATGAAGAAAAAGCAGCAGAAGGTGCAAGACTCTTTCATTGTGTAATATGTCAGCAGAAAGTGGATTTTTGAGAGTCAAATATGTTAAAACTTTTATATCGAATGACCCGCTATATCGGACTGGTAGACGTTTTTTTGCGAATTCAAAATAAACGGGTTTGACTGTAGTCGCTTCTTGCGACCTGGCGGGAACCCGTGCTCGTCGCCATTATGTTGGTGGACGGTGGGCGGCGGTGGACCAGGCAGGAGGCAGAGCGGCTAACGGAACATGTTTATTCAGCAAGTGTGGCCGTATCAAGAACAGCTAGCTGAGCGCTTCCAGCGCTCTTATACAGATGAGGGTATGTCACGCTAGTGATGTCATACACGCATAGGCGTGACATCACTTTCATTTCATTTTTATTACCTTAACGGGCCTCTTGAGAGAGGCATTACATAAGGGGGGTGTCATATTCAAGGCTCGAAAACAAGACATCAAAACATTACAAAAAAAAGAAAAAAAAATGAAGAAAAGATTAGGAACATCGTTAAATAAACATTATTCGAGCATTTTAGAAATCAGCCGCGAAAAACATTTATGGTCACTGGTAGTTGCCAAGCTTGTGGACAAGCTATTCCAATCTGATATGCATAATGGAAGAGGTGAGTATTTGAGTGTGTTGGTTTTCGAAAAATTGGTTCAACTTTACAGGGGTGGTCGAGACGAGAGGAAATATGATGGGCCGGGGAAATAGAGGTTTGGGGAGACCGCGACATATAGTACAATCTCTGCATGAAAGAGAGCCAGTCTATTTTTCTATGAGTGTCGAGAGTTTGTAGGGATATGGACTGTTTTAAAGAAGAGATGCTATTCCTAGTCTAGTTACGAGTGATAAAACGAGCAGCACGATTTTGGACAGCTCCCAGTTAAATAGTTTCGATGAGGGTTCCATATCACTGATGATATGGAGCCAGGGAGTGGCTCATGCTGTCTGGGGCGAACTCGTTGATCGTCTTGTTTATGCGTCTGAGCTCTTTTTTCCCTTTCTCTTTTCCATTTGTGTGAAAGTCTATTTATTGGTGCGCTCTTATCAATAAATTTCAGCTGCGTTTGAGATTTTGTTGTGTTTGTCCGTTTTTTTTATCGTTCCTCATCTCAGGGTCTACAAGATGACGTTTTGTGTTTGTCTCGTTTGTCGTCTCCGGTTTTTTTTTTTAATGTGAAGCTAGTTGGCAACTATGTGTGAGACTCCAAGGGTCTGCCTCCGTGCTCCACCGCTTGCAGCACGAGGAATGCATGGGAAAATGGCGAATCTTTTCCTCTAGAGTTAGTATATAGTAGTCACGTAGCACCATCTAGGCACAAGGTTAGGCACACTGTTAGGCACACTAACATCTGTTAGGCACACTAACAGATTATTTGGACCCAAAACCAAGAATGCTTTGCACGGCAGCGGCGGTGGAGGCAACGCGGCAGCGGTTTTAACTGTCGCCGGTGCAGCAGTATTTCTCTTCTCTACGTGCGTCACTTAAGCTACAGTTTACGTGAAATTGATTACTTTTCACCTAGAAAGTTCGTAATACCGGTCATTTTTGCTTCGTGGGGCCACGAAACTACTTCGTCAAACAGAAATATTTGTTATGCAGGAATTTGTTATGCAGTAATTTGTTGTAACGGTTACAGAAACACGTTGAACACATAGAAGATTGGCCGGGACTTTTATTTTACTTGGTTAAACGGGGTTTTCGTAGTAGTGGCATTCGTTATAAAGGCGTTTGACTGTAGAGTGACTTCAGAGCACCAAGCTCTGATTGGAGAATATCATTGGTTGACACAAAGGCCTTTGTACCTGCTCACGGTATCTTCCAACCAGAGTGAGCAAGTTCGTCTCTCCTTGCGCAGAGGGTGCAGCCACACCGGGCGTCGCTGCACCAAGCTTTGGCGTTGTCTGCTAGTCGCAGCAACGGCAGCCTCGGCTTTGCTGCAGCTTCTATAAATTCACTGCTTCTTTGGGAACGAGGACTTAGCCTTCGAGAGAGGGGAAATCAAATAGTTTGGAGGGTACATCGTTTTTGTCGGCTACCAGATGTGCTGCAATGAAGGAAGAATGCACAAGCGAGATGTTGTTTGCTACCCAGCGAAGAGAATGATCGTCTGCTGGGGCGGAGCTTCGTCGCGCATGAGATCACTTCCTCTCACCTGTTCACGTCCTCCTCTTACGTGCGTGGAGAGACTCCTCATGTTTTCATACCTCTCGTCTAATACGGGACGCATTATGATCGACTTGCTGGCCGTATACTCTTTTTCGTTGAGTGAAAGCTGCTAGTCAGTAGCATTGCTTACATTTTTTATTGTTTCGGTACCTCGCTCTATTGGCAATACCAGTAAGGAAGGGCACTGTGCTGTGACTGGGAATTTCATTTGAATAACGTGGCTTTGCTCTTACCCTCTCCCCCAGAGCCAATAACCAAGGCACTTGTTCAGTTTGAGCAAGCTGCTTCCAGCTTTCATGACAACTACGAAGGCATGAACAAGAACAAGTAAGTAATGATTTCTACCGCATTCAACACTTCACCGGGTGTTTCACCGATCATCGGTCAAAGTTTTCAGGCAAAATATTCGCGTTTCGCAAAAATAACATACTGTATTAGTCACTGTTGAGGGGCCTGTTTATTGAGATGCAAAGCCTTTAGGACAATTCCGTTTTTAATTGTATTTGCGTAATTAACTGTGTTTGAGAGAATAAACAGATTACCTCTAACTATAAACTTGATGGGGGAGAAATGAACTAAATCAGTAAATTTTGGAAAGATTTAGAGCGTGTACTTTTTTTTGGGGGGTCTCTTTGATGCACCTGCACAGTTCTTTAGTTTTTTATCATCCGCCCTGTAGCACCACACTTCCCACGCACACTATCTAAAATCGACTCACATAGTGGCTTTCAATTACGCTCAGCAAGTTTCCAATCAGAACCATATTTTTACTAATTGAAAAGTTGATTGTGCAAAGCTAATTAAGCGCCTGGTAACCCTAAGAGATACGACCTCACTAAATTGATCCCCGGCACTGACGAGTGAGGCACTAGGGCGATAAATTGGGCCAGTTGGTAAACATGATACACGATGGGAACGAACAGTTGGGTGAATGCGGACTAAGAAAAGACACACACGGGACACTGCCGTCGTGTATCTCGGTGCACACGCACAAAGTGCTCGTAACTCGGGGAAGATACGGTTGCGGCGAGCCCATTTTATACCGATAGCTGTTAGAGGCTCTTCCCACCTCTGGAAGCGACATCCGTCGTAGTCGTAGTCAGTAGCTGTCGTAGTAGGGCGTCCATCGTCGATATTGCCAAATGCTCGAAAAAGATTGCACCCCCTGCCACGGCGTTCTCGGGATTCCTATCCTGGATCCACCGCGTCTGAAGCGGGCGCGTTAAGAGAGCTACGGCACTAGCTCGTAGAATAGGCTTTATCGGCATTCAATAAATACGGCGCGTACGAATCCCGCGTGGCGCCCGCTAGATGGCCACTGTTGCTGGGACTTCACGATAGAAAATTTTTTATTGTTTCTAATAATTACCAAATTTAATCAGAGTGCTATGGCTAGGTGGCGTGAGCCTTCTCTCGATTAAAAGGGTTTAGCCGTCCCTATTTTGGCCTCGTGCCACTTGTCAGGCCGCCAGCTAGAAGACACTAGTAGATCCAGGCAGCGCCAATCAGCTCGCATAAGGGACGCCGCACCTCGCAGTGTCTCGCAAAGAGCGCTGGCGCTATCGACGCCAGGACGGACGCGTCGACTGCTTCGCGGCGAGGCACGTTTGTCCACTTGGGGCAGGATCCACTAACAGCCCTCATTAAGAAACTTCACCGTCGAGACTCCACGGTGGGTGAACAGGACACTGATTCCCATCAACTTCAGTTTTTTTTATTCTGCGCTCATATTTCAGGCACGAAAATCTTGGAACTGTTTGCATCCAACGTGATTTGCGTGCAATTATTTGCGCCCCCTCTGGGAAAGAGCTCATAAAGGGCCAGATAAATCGAGGTTATTTTTGTTCAGCTAAATACTCGCCGAGTCTTTTCATTTAGTCTTAAAGTTTCATACCATGCGTACTGAGCATTTGGACTGTTCAATTGCTCTCATTCATTCCCCACTTTTTTTGGTTAAAAGGATATGAAGAGTTAGATTAGTATGACTTAGTTCGAAGACTACTTTCACTGTGTCAACGAGTTTGTGGAATGTGTTGAGCTGTCCATCGTCCGACTATGCCTTAGCCCTGATCATTAAAGGGCAACTCCGGCAAAAAACGAAACCAAACTAAATGGCTGGTATCGCTTTAGTGGCACAAAATATGATCTCGGCCGAAATATTACGTCAAAGTGAAGGCGCACACTCCTCTAAAATCAATTTTAAAGATGCGACCAGCTGTTTTTTAGCGGGCGGCATGTGGGTTAACTTTTAGCCGAGGAACACTGATGCAACACCCTGGCGACGTCACGTCGCGGCCGTACGGCCGATGATCAGCGTTGCCATCCCTCTAGGAGATAGTTTGGGTTTTGCCGCGTACGCTCGAAACCAAACTTTGAGCCGCGACATTTATAAAACTATGCGCAATATCAAGAAAAAAAAAAAAAAATTATACCTCAAGATTGAGAGACATTGCTTTAGCGGAAAACAGTCATAATCCCAAATTAAAAAATATTGACCGGAGTTTAAGGGGGGCACTACCCAAAAACGTGAATGTTTGAGCCACTCGTCTGATTTAAATGACATTTACAGGGCTTGTTTTTGTTGATGTTGAGAACATTTCTGCCAAGTTATGTTAACCTGGGTGAAGTATAAAAAAAAATGGCAATGTTCACGGATGAAAGTGGGCGTGTCTGCATTGAAAAACTATCGTTTTGAAATTACTTTTAAATTAGTTGTTTTCATGCGTTATATTGCTTTAGGACAGTTCAGAGCAAATAGGTATGGAGCTATGTTTCTATATTGAACCATCTTTCATGGCAAAAAAGGAGCATAAACACAAATACAGTTTTATAGATTCCCATCCTTTGTCCAAAATTTTATAATGAAATAAGTTTACAGTTTAAACTTATTTCATTATGACTACCCCTGGCTTTTGGAACATACTTGCATCCAAAATGTTAGTTCTTAAGCATGAAAAATTACAAGAATAAAAAACATAAGCTCATAGCTATCTTCCCCTTAAAATTTCACCCCAGAAAAACTCGTAGAAATTAATCCAAATTACGTAATAACAAAACGATAGTTTTCCTAAAGTGAAATTTATGCCAAAAAGTGGAATGGAGAAAAATGTGTTCCAAGTGCTCCAACCCCTACCTTTTCTTTAGCATCGGTGGACCGAAAATAATTTATAAAAATTAATTATGCAGTGTAAACTAATGAAACTTTCTGGGAATACTCTCTAGATGTTGGTGGATTTAAATATGACATTTTTCAAAATCAACTTTTTTTACAGAAATATTTTTTTCTGGCTAGTGTCCCCCTTGCTCTAGCTGGAGCAAGTAGGCACTCCCGAAGTTGCCCCAGTTCGTCATCCGATGTTGGGCAGGCGTTTTTAGCCGCTCATTCGTTTGGATTTTGAGCGAGGGACTGAAGGTCTTCCTCTCTGCAGTCTGCTGCTGGCCCTGCAGGAGTACAACGACCGGCTGGTGCAACTCGAGCGAGCTTTCCTGCTGCCCTCCGGCTACCCACACCACCCCCACTTCAGGTAGCAGCTTTGCCACCCTCCACTACTCCGGTTGATTAGAGTTCTCTTGGGGTGCTTCCAAACCAGGCTATTGTCAGACTATGCCGTGAATTAGGGATGGCGCAAACTCTCCCTAAGATATTGAGCAAGCGCCCTCCCTAAAGTAGGAGAGTCACGAAGTGGCTTTGTAGGTCTGAGAGCAGAAAATCGGAAGAGGCACAAAGTAGAGTACGCTCTTGTTTGGTCCTATAGAATGGTATAGATGCCGGACTCTGGCGGAACCCCTCATTTTTAAAGTAGCTGCGTCACTCTCGTCGCGCCTGCTTTGTGCCAGAGCTCTCGTGTCAAGCTTTACCGCTTCGCACCGACGCATGCGCATAAAGCTTCACCTTTTTGCACCTGCTTCTCGGAAACGCTGCTTATGCGAGAAGCACGTCGCTCGTTTCGAAGGGCTCGGACGTTTGCCGAGGTGGGCGCCCGATATGCCGCCGCCTATATTTCAGATTTTTAGAATGTTGGGGAGGGCACTTATTGCATCATGGGCGCATGCTCGGTATTTCACGGTATATCAAATCTCAGATTCTATGTCAAACGGCGAGTTTCGCCTGGTTCGGCAAACCTTCGAATGCTCAGCAAAATTCGACAAGGCTCAACTTTTCTAACAGTATTTTTCCAACTTCTAGAGCAAACTTTTACATTTCTCGAAAAATAGTTTATACTTATAATGCAATTAAATGCAAAGGTGCAAGCGAGCTGTAAAAGAATGACGAAAATAATCCCTGGAGAAGGGGAACAAGAGGCACAAAGGACAAACACAAATCTCCAAACACAGCTAAGTGGTTGAAAAAAAACCCGAGACTGCAGGTAAACGACACAACACTGAAAGACTTTTCAGTGTTGTGTCGTTTACCCGTAGTCTCGGGGTTTTTTCACATGGCCAAATCGCCACCAGCCCGCGCCGAAGGCCTTCGGAACGCTCGGAAGCGGTCGGATGCTCGAGCGGTATACGATCGCAGCGCCGCCGCGTACACCCGGGATTTCTCTACGCTCGCCGTTCGTCGGGGCCTCCTCCCTCAAGCTCTTTCTAGTATGCGCCGTTTTTTCCGCGCCTTGGTGGTGGGTACGTCGACGGATCATTTCTTGTTCAGTACTTTACAAACCTGCATTTGTTTCTTTTCTGATCTAAAATACTGAACAAAAACTAGTTTCATACATAATTGAAACGGTTCGCGACACTTATATTTTGTATCTCGACTAAAAAAAAGCTTCTAGCGGCTCTGACCAGTAGTAAGCCCAGGACCAAAGACGTCACATTTCGCGCGCTTTCGGCAACGTGGGTCGCCCTTGTAGGCGGAGGAGGTTTCCGCGTCGTCCGGTTAAAATATGACGCACTGATATTTAGTTACTCTCTCCATGCCCGCTGGCTTTCCCGAACCCCAAGAGACGTGGAAACCGCAAAAAAGGCAGACGCTTAAATATGATTGCAGGGCCCCTTTAAGCATGAAAAATTACAAGAATAAAAAGTACAAGCTCATAGTTATTTTCCCCTTAAAATTTCACCCCAGAAAACTCACAAAAATGAATCCAGGTGACGCAATAACAAAACGATAGTTTTCCTAAGGTAAAATTTATGCCAAAAAGTGGAATGGAGAAAAATTTATTCAAAGTGCTTCGACCTCAACCTTTCTTTAGCATCGGTGGACCAAAAATAATTTATAAAAATTACTTACCGTAAAGTTCCGAGAGAACGCCCGCCCCCGAGAGGTCGCCCATCTCGTTTTTCTGGCTAAATATCTGTAACATAAAAATTCCGAAACATCGCCCACCCCGATTTCCGTCGGACGTCACGCATTGTCCGACGGGAATCGCATCAACCGCGCAATTTGCTGTACCGGCACGTCAGGCAAGCGAGTTTATAGCGGATTCCCGCGTTTTTGTCCGCGATCTGCGTGTGCGATCTCTATTCCACGCGAGTTGGTCCCGCGTGTACTATATTGCATTGTGAAATACGATTTTGCTGCGTTCGCGATCTGCGGTATTTGTTCCCGTAACATACGAGTTTGTAGCGGATTCCTGCCTTTTTGCCCGCGATCTGAGCGTGCAATATCGGTTCCTGTGACAGGCAAGTTTGTAGCGGGTTTCTGCGTGTTTATCGCATCGTGAAACGCGAATTTACGGTGTCCGCGATCTGCGGTATCAGTTTCCGCGTCACGTAGTTTGTAGCCTGTTTTTGATAAAGTTTTGCTGTGGCGTCCCAAAAGATAGCCCACCCCATGTTTTTCACCATTTATCTCTTCATTTTGGGTGGGCGTTCTTTCGGAACTTTACGGTATGCAGTGTTAGTGTAAACTAATGAAACTTTCTATCAACTTTTTTTACAGAAATTGTTTTTTCTGGCTAGTGTCCCCCGTTAAATGACGTGCACGGGTGCAGTAATAATCGATGTTCCTAGCAGTACCGTCGCACACTTCAACCAGCCATCCAGGCCCAGCATTTACTCGGAATGAGCAGCCTCTCGTCAAAATGCCGTCTTTATTTACGATCTTTCTTCTTTCTCCGTCGAAGCCCAATTAATGCTACATTGGATTCTCGGGATTTCCAATCTGCTCGTCGATCGTCCATCTAGCTGGAGCAAGTAGGGAAGTTGCCCCAGTTCGTCATCCGATGTTGGGCAGGCGTTTTTAGCCGCTCATTCGTTTGGATTTTGAGCGAGGGACTGAAGGTCTTCCTCTCTGCAGTCTGCTGCTGGCCCTGCAGGAGTACAACGACCGGCTGGTGCAACTCGAGCGAGCTTTCCTGCTGCCCTCCGGCTACCCACACCACCCCCACTTCAGGTAGCAGCTTTGCCACCCTCCACTACTCCGGTTGATTGGAGTCCTCCCGGGGTGCTTCCAAACCAGGCTATTGTCAGACTATGCCGTGAATTAGGGATGACGCAAACTCTTCGTAAGATATTGAGCAAGCGCCCTCCCTAAAGACAGTCACGAAAGGTGCTTTGTAGGTCTGAGAGCAGAAAATCGGAAGAGGCACAAAGTAGAGTACGCTCTTGTTTGGTCCTATAGAATGGTATAGATGCCGGACTCTGGCGGAACCCCTCATTTTTAAAGTAGCTGCGTCACTCTCGTCGCACCTGCTTTGTGCCAGAGCTCTCGTATCAAGCTTTACCGCTTCGTACCGACGCATGCGCATAAAGCTTCACCTTTTTGCACCTGCTTCTCGGAAAAGCTGCTAATGCGAGAAGCACGTCGCTCGTTTCGGAGGGCTCGGACGTTTGCCGAGGTGGGCACCCGATATGCCCGCCGCCTATATTTCGGATTTTTCGAATGTCGGGGAGGGCACTTACTGCATCATGGGCGCATGCTCGGTATTTCACGGTATATCAAATCTCAGATTCTATGTCAAACGGCGAGTTTCGCCTGGTTCGGCAAACCTTCGAATGCTCAGCAAAATTCGACAAGGCTCAACTTTTCTAACAGTATTTTTCCAACTTCTAGAGCAAACTTTTACATTTCTCGAAAAATAGTTTATACTTATAATGCAATTAAATGCAAAGGTGCAAGCGAGCTGTAAAAGAATGACGAAAATAATCCCTGGAGAAGGGGAACAAGAGGCACAAAGGACAAACACAAATCTCCAAACACAGCTAAGTGGTTGAAAAAAACCCGAGACTGCGGGTAAACGACACAACACTGAAAAGACTTTTCAGTGTCGTGTCGTTTACCCGTAGTCTCGGGGTTTTTTCAACCATGTGCAATGTACACCAGCTCGTTTGCGTCCTTACATTTTGTTCACAGCTAAGTGACTGGTGCACGACCGAAAAAATCCGCCTGGTCCGGGTATCGAACCCAGGACCTCTACTGACGTTTAAACCCTGGTTAGCTGTGAAGAGAGGTTCCGGGTTCGATACCCGGACCAGGCGGATTTTTTTCAGTCGCGCATTAGTCGCCTAGCTGTGTTTGGAGATTTGCGTTTGTCCTTTGTGCCTCTTGTTCCCCTTCTCCAGGGATCATTTTCAATAATTTATACCATTGTCTGTTTTAAATTTTGAAAGATTAATTACGAGTTTTTGCAGAATATCAAAGTGACCTTACAGAGTTATAATTATTTGTTTGTTAATGTAAAGAAATATTTCTAATAAATGTCGCTCCCCTTTTGCCTCATTAAACTGGCCCGCTTTTAGTTTTGGCACGTGCATGTTAATAGTCAAACTCTAGTCGAACTTGTGTCAAACATTTGTCAGACTTTAGTCACACTTCACGTTGAAAGTTTGAAAAGAATGGCCTGGCTGAACTCGAATGCGACATCTCTACTGGGAATATCTACTTGTTGTTACGCAGGTTGTGGTTAAGAGATCCGCGACATAACCTTTGACATGCACTCGAGCGTCGGATATGGTAAGGTAGAACTTGGACATTTTGTAAAGTGAGTGTTCCCACTTCTAGGACCTGTTTTGGGTTTTCTTTTACCGAGGATTGCTCGAAATAGCGGTATTCAAGGGTTTTACAGCAGGCACTGTCAACAGATAGAGTGTTGGAAGACTCTGTTAGACGGCGCTGGAATATAAAGTGCCGGAGCATAAATTCTAAGGAGTCTCGTCTTTTTGGAGCTAATCGAAAATCACTAGATGGGTCTGTCAGATGACACCCGCGCACTGTGCTTTGGTTACATCTGTTCTTTCAATCATGGTTACGCCAAGCGCTGTTCGAACATGGTCAATGGGCTCGCATCAAGATAACAAGGTTTGACCTCGGTTTTAAGTTTTATGCAAAGAAGTTTGTGGAAACTAAAGAACCCTAAAAGAAGCCAAATACCTCGGTGGCTCATTCATTTCATTGCATTCAGGATCGCCGCACATCCTTGCCAGCCAGGTCACATCTGTGAAATGGGTTCACTTATAGAAAGTATATACAGAAAGCAGCTTACAAGATTTGGGCCAAGATCCCTTCTCTGTAATGCGGGAGAGTTGTCTTGCTCGTAAACAAATTCCTGGCCATTGGTGCTGCGCTTCTTCTTATCTGAACGTGGGCTGCACATAAGGCCGTAAATGCAAAATCCTCGCCTTTATTATCGCCTATTGCTGCACGATTGCAAGAACTGCGCGCTCGGTCTTGTAGCAGCCTTTGCAATCATTAAGGTGAGGTGGAGTACAACAGGCTCCCGAGCAGCGACTCGCAGGCAGTCTCTCAACAAGAGCATCTCGACAGATGCGCACACTTTCGTAGCTTTTGAACGTTTTTTATTTGGTCCTACAGATTTCTTTGTCAGCCCATCTGAGGTTCTATAGTATGTATGCTGGTCAGGCGTGACAGGTGGAGCTCTTATGGCGCCCCCTGCCTCAGACGCGTCGTTGACAGCACTGGGCCAGGGGACGTGCACCGTTAGAATGTGACGCAGTAACGGGCAGTACTTGCGGTGAAGCCTTTGAGTGACTGCCTTGCCGCCACCTCTTACGACGAGAGAGCACCTTGGCCCCACCTGGCGGGCAGCCCTGGAATGCTTCTGACCTGCCGTCGCCGTCTGCTCGAAATTCACAGGGTTGGAAGCGACCATTTCTCGTAGTGGTCGCAAGCGGTTGCAACACGGTCGCACACTCGAGCGCGAATCTGGGCGCATTTTAACGCAGAACGTGTTTTACGAGTCATCTTCTACGAGCAGACGGTCGTGATGGAGCATCAGAAACGACAGAGTGTCGTGAACGAGTGACACGCTGGGAGCGTTAAGGTTATATACACCGTAATATCCCGAGTCATCGGACATCCCCGAGCCATCCCCCACTCCACTCTTTGGGCCAATATCGATTTCCAAAAAGCACAGAGTCATTGCCCACCCCTTCAAATACCCCAACGCTGACTCTGCGATCCGCGAACACTCATCCTACCCAAATGACGCGGCGGCAGACCTTACAGTTGGAGGACGTCCGTGACAAAGTAAAACAAAGGAGAGAAAGACACTTCTCTTTGTTTAGGCATTTCCTCCGCGAGCGACCTTGAAGTCATAGTGTATCCGTGCGAAAAGAAAACAATGGAGATAACAGAATGAAGGTTTGTTTTGCTTAAAAAAAAGATTGTCTCGAGAAAAAAAAAAAAAAAAGAGTCGGAAAGATAACACAAGCAGTAACCCATTCAGGAATCGCGAGGTAAGCGAACTGCCCCATATCCCGGAATGTAACTGCGGAGTGTAAGATCGAAGTCTGTCTCCGCCAAAGTAAGGTCGCCGCGAACCCACTTCTTCTCCCGACACGTCGCGACGGCGGTTTTCCAATGTTTAAGACAAAGCCAACGGGTAAATAAAGCTTTGCTGGAACGACGCACACAAACGTTTGTAGAGTGTCCCATTTCGAGCTCAGTGTTCATGGTGCCGTCCACGCCACGCAGAAACGCCACCTTAACCCACGTTGATAGCACGCCGTGCACAAACGCACGCATGTATGCACCAAACAAGAAAGTTGCGCAAGAGCTTGCGATTCACAAGGCGCCCGACTTGGCCTGACGCCAAAGTATTTGCCAATGTGACTGTTAAAGGAAACAGTACGGGGAAAGAGGGCGTTGTTGAGCTTATTTTAATCTGAAATTATTTATACATATGTATAGCTACTGTCGCTCTTCACTGCATAAAAGATTGCGTAGATGGTCATTGTCGGAAACTAATTGTCAGAAGTCACTAGTCGTCACATGCTTAGTGGTTCGGAAGTTCAAAGCTATGTCTTTTCGACCTAAATAACTGTGCCATCGGTAAAAAAAAATTAAACATAACACTCAATGCGGAAATAAAAAGCTGGAGAGAAAAAAAAAAAAAAAAGCTATCAAGAATTTGCTGGAAGTGTTGTATTCTTGCATATTCAGAGGCTCAGAACTTTCAAACAAGCTTTTCCTACCAAAATGTGTACAGGCTAAAAGAAACACGTTCCCAAAAACGTGACGTAAGAAAAAAAGAAATTAAAGATGGCTTTTTTTTTTTTTAATGACGTGCTGAACTTGAACAATATTAGAAATCTTCCCCATGAGTTAATTTAATCCTCAATGTGAAAAAACGTTCAGTCTTTCCACTCTCGTGAAGAAGGAAGACCAGCGGAGCTGTACTCGATACACTGCCGCAACGCGCACACACCCGTTTCCCGTTTCTTCTTGTCCGACAAGCCGTCGATCGTGGATACGTCTTCGGTGAACCAGAATTGGTCGCACACGGCGCACGTGGCGTCAAACGGGTATTCCACGAACTCCCTTCAGGACCTTGCCGTTGCGCCCAGCCGGTGTGGAGCTGGCGTGGAGTGCAGTCGTCACCGGGCCTCGCGTTTGCGCTTGGCCTGCGTGGCACGACCGTCGTCCGTGGCGTTGGCCCGCCGGCGCCCTTTACATCGCTGGTTCTGTTCTCGGCAGAGGCTTTCCAGGCGAGCGATGTGCGCTTCTTTGGCAAGGGAATCTGAAGCGCTGGACGCAGTGGAAGTCGAGGCGACAGCGACTTTGCGGCAATTGCGGACCCATTCGCGCTGCCGCGTATGTCGCCGTTCCTTCCGCAGCCTGTCTTCTTTCCCCGAAAGGGCGCGCGGCCGACCCATCCTAAGTCCAAACCGAAACTGATAAGAGCGTAGGAAACAGCGCGCAAAACAGACGAGGACGAAGAAACATACGTGACGAGCGCTGCGCTCGTTACGTGTGCTTCTTTTTTGTCGTCGTCTGTTTTTTGTGCTGTTTCCTACGATGAATTCCCACCAACGCGCCCAACTATCCATTCTTCATTGATAGCTGGAAAGGTTGCCGCCATCTACGAGCGACGGCGGCAACCAGGCTGGTTGTGTGCTTGCCGCCGTCGCTTATAGATGGCGGTAGCTGTCCAGGTAGGTTTGTGTCGACAGGCGTTTGATACCGGACACGATCCTGGGGAGCCTAGCCCTTAACAGCTCCGCTGTAAAACAATAAATACATTATTTTGTATTCTGCAGATGGCAATAATATGTGCTGTCTGTGGTGTTAATTTAAATGCGATACCTCAAACAATTTAAACGAAAAAAATTACTGGACATAATTGCCCGTAGATTAATGTTTGGACATTTCTTTGAAACTCATCTTGAATAACAATAATCATATCTTAAGACAACACGTACCTAGGCTATACATAGATCATTCTTAAAAAGTTTAACATCTCTACCACAAATAGCTTCGGCTACAGCACTCTTCAAATATGGCACAAACGACAATCGTCAAAAACCCATCCTCCTTCCTCGCTCTTTCGGGAATTTATTTCTTTAAAACTAAGCATGCCAGAACATTGAAATTAACGACATTCTTTCGCAAGAAATGCAACACCGCATGTAAAAATTCGAAGAAAAAAAAAAACATTACGAATGTACCTCTCTGCTTGAATCCAAATGAAACCTCCCGCCAATCTTTCGAAGTTCGACGAACTTCAAACTTTTAGGGTAAAAGTTTGAAGTTCGTCGAACTTTTGACTTTACAGAAATCGAAAGTTCGACAATTTTCGAATTTTCTAGATAAATAAGTTCGAAAGTTCGAATATTATCGAATTTCTTAGCGTAGAATGTTCGAAAAGCTTCAAACTTTTTCGTGCAAGAAATTCGAAAATCATCAAATTTTTTAGTCTATCAAGTTCGAAAGTTCGACAAGCATCGAACTTTGCAGCGTAATAAGTTTGAAAAGGATCGAATTTTTTTGCGTAATAAGTTTGAAGGTTTGAAAAACATTGCATTTCTGAACGTGCAAAGTTCGAAATTTCGAAAAGCGTCTAACTTCTTAATTTAACAGGTTTGAAAATTCAACTTCCATCCAATTTTTTTATATAGAAAGTTCGAAAATTCGAAATCTTTCGAACCACTTGATTCGATCATCAAAACTTTGGTTTGAAAAAAGTTTGCGGCATCCCTACTTCTAACTTAGAATCTGGTCCTCCGTTGACTCAGATGCCGACCATGTATGACAAGTGTTTTAACACTGACGTGGACTTTTTCACTACCCTCGCATGTTTTAAAAAAAAGTAGTGTGAAATTATTTGTAGTGTTAAATTATTTTAATCCAATTGTCTTCCACTTTGTGCAAGTATAACCCTCCTAAGGCCTTACCGGCTGTTTGGGGCACAATAAAACACAAATTAATCGATTGACTGAGAATTTTTTTTTTCTTTCTGGTTGGTGGTTGTAAAAGAAGGATTAATTATAGCGCACTTTTTGTTTTCCACCCCAGGCACGTGAATCTATGGGCCGAGCAGCGACGGCAGCTACCAGGGCGTCCTGTTCCCGCACCTGACGGCGGCCATCGAGGACGCCAAGCGAGACAATCACTCGCCCGGCTGGAACCAAGTGCGCGAGTCTCTGTCCTACGTCGTGCACGCGCTCCGCTCGGCTGCCAACGTGCTCAACAGCACCGTCCTGACCAAGCACGACGCGCACTGAACCACTCTCCTCCCCGCCGCACTCGGAAACGACGGATGTAGGAGAGTGGGCCGGGAGCAAGTTTTGCCGGAAAGACGAAAGCCCTCGCGGCATCTTTTGTTCGAAGCACCTCCTCGCTCGTTTCACTTTTTGTGCGAGCGAATCTACAACGTGTTGACCCGAAAAATTCTTGGCAGGGTCGCTGAAAGGCCGGGGGCTCGCGCTTGTAGCTTCTGCCGGGGACTGTGAAATGCAGTATTTACCGCGGTTCCTCGGGATGCGAGGTTTTCCGGCGTCGCTTTCGTGTAAAGCTACCCTTATCACGTTCGTTGCATGCTTCAGCCAAGCTTCATAAAGCTTGCAAATGGCTTGGGATGGGCAGAAAGTGTTCTGGAAGCTTCTGCAGCAACCTTCCGACACGCGCGTCGGGATGAAATCTACCATTACAGTCGGGGCAGGTTGTTATTGCAAAAGACACGGTTTGGCTCCAATTACTACTCCTTGAGGAAGAAAACAGCCATTTCTCAAATGCGCAAGTGGATAACTTACCAGTCTTAGTCTTACAAAAGTAAACAAGGAGGACATGGAAGTTTGGATCATACCTTTTGGCAAAGCCCTAGCGACTCATTAGTTGTCTCAACTTGCTTTTGTGCTGGCAGCCTCTCAAACGTGCAACATTAAAGGGACACTACAACGAAATTTCGGCGCTCAATTCCTGGTCTATACGCTTTCGAGGGAGCAGTTTCACATCGGACACACCAATCTCTCGTTGAAAAAGACGCAAAGAGGAATTTTAAAACGAATTAAACGATTAGCAAATGGCACCTGGTGAATGTCACTAAAACCTCAATTGTAATGTCCGTCTAGGAACATTGACAGGTGGTGACGATGCCTATCTCGCCTAGAACTACACATTCCTTGCACCTGACGTGATTGCGTCAGCTCTCCGGCCACCACCAGGAGCTCCCCTTTTCCCGTTACTCTCTTTCGTGCGTCCCAAACTTGCCTAGACGTCGCTAGGGCATCCTGTCAACGTTGGCCTTGCCGTAGCTTTGCTCGTTCCAAGCGAGGCTACGTCACGATTGCGCCGGATGTCACTTGCTCTCCGCTGGCTGCTCTCCGAGTGCTTGCTAGAGTGGGCCGTTTATAACAAAAAAATACAGCCATCAGGCTCAAAATGCAAACTTGTGATTGTCATTTACGGATATCGTGGATCATATTCAGCCTATTTCTGAACACGACGGGTGCATTTCAACTTTCGTTGAAGTATCCCTTTAAGCTTGCAAGAGTTAAATTTTAGGATACCTAGGACATTTAGTGCTCTCCTCAAAATGTTAGTCTATTCGAGGGAATGTGCATCCATACATTATGCTAAGTTTGAAGCGCCTGTCGGGCATTTTTTTAGTTCTGTTTTGGCATGGCGACAGCACTGCCAGTTGTGAGGTCGAAAGTTTGTGAAGCATTCTGAAGAACTTTTGTGAACCGAGGATTTGCTGGATCGCCCCGTCATCATTGTTGATCTTGGCAAGGCTGGGGCATTGGTGATACCGTAGGCCTTGCAAAATATGAGTCTCTGTGTATTCAATATATTTTTATTCTGTCATGTTATGTAACATTCCAAGCAATTTTACTTGCGGTGGCAGTGTGCAGCTCACTGCCCTGTGATTTATTGACCATGGATGCTGGAAACAGCACTTGGATATTTCCAGTCTCTGTTTGGGTGCAATACACTAACTTTCTTAAAGACACGTTTTGTCAGCTGTGGCTTTTTACACTACATCTGAGTGCACAACCATCTGGCACATTATCTAATTGTGTTCCGCATTTATTTTATTTTTTACCCCCCCCCCCCCCTTTATTCGTGAATTAACAGATATTTGCTCGTCAACTGTGTCGGTCGTAACCTCGAATTTCGAGACTGTCGGCGGTGCAGTACCTTCTTAGTGTCGGTCGGCCATTGCAGTCTCTCAGTGTGAAAAAGCATCGTATTTTGTTTTTATTTTTTTCCTAGGACGAATGTACAGTTTAGATTTTTAGGCAGCCTTCTTTTCTAGCTAGGTAAAGTGATTGTGTTAGCCTATCCGTGCTGACTGTTGATTATCTTAGGTCGCACGGAGCTTACCAAAATGTGTACGACCCCTCCTCAATGAGATTGCAATGAAACACTCTTTGCACCCTGCTTCTGTTGAGGGCGATGGAGTGAACACACGGCAATACGATGGCTCAAGCAAACGGACAACTGGAAATGGCGTTCCTGCTCATAGCCTGGTTGTTGAACTTGTTGCAAACATATATACTGCCCGCTTGGGTCGCAGTGCAGACTGCGCGCACGTTTTGAATGTCCGTGCCACCTCACGATACGGGCGTCCTGCACACTCTTTTTTTTCCCCCTGTGTGTGCCCCTGATTGTCAATCGTTAACACACGCACAAATGTCTTAATATGCACCCTAGGAAGGTGCCTCCAAAGTTCATCCCATGTTATGTGGCACCTTTCCAATGCAGTCGGATACTCAAATGTTGTATGTTAATGTTGGTTACTATTATAAGCAGCGTATTCCCATCAAGGACCTCTACGGCCCAAGTACGTCTGCACGCGGCTTGGTAAAAGTGTCGAACCGTGTGAAGATGTCTTTGCATGTCCCGTTAAACATACGGAGGCTTCGTCCTGTCTTTCACAGTGTTGGTGCAATGACTATCATGTTTGCTAATTTTCCGGTGATTTTCACAACTTCATTTCTTTTCTGGAGTTTTCCATAAAGAGTTGTCTATACAGCCTCTGCTTACCCATCAAGATAAGCTACGGCTCTCAATGAACTCAGAATCTCACCAATGTGCTGAAGCATTCTTTTGGTTGTATAGAAAAATGTTGCTTTCCAGAATAAGTGTTTAAAAAAACAGTAGTCGATTAATGCTAGACACCCCAGGCGAAAATCAGTCCACTTCGAGCTGGATTATGGAACTGGAAATGAGGCAGTCCAGCTGGATTCCAGCTGGGTCCAGCTGGGTCCAGCCGGAATCCAGCTGGACTCCCTCATTTCCAGTTCCATAATCCAGCTGGAAGTGGAGTGATTTTTGCCTGGGACTGCATTCCCATGCCTCTGCACTCTTAATTTCTATCAAGAAAAGTGCTCGCATTTCGTTTGAAACTCTGCTCGTGTACTATATCTGAGTTGAGAGTAAAAAGGTAGTTCAGTATCTTTTTTTAATGCGAAAGCATTAACTGTCCCATAGAGCGAAACTGGCGTTGTCTGTATCAGTGAAAAAGGCACCTAAATTCCCATTGGCTGAGCGAAACGGCACCTCAATTCCAATTGGCTGCGACGCGTCCTGTGGCTCCATAGCAACGGCATCATCATTACTAAGGGACCAGCTGAACTGCTGGCGGCGCAGCGGGAGTGGGGGACGCAGGTATGCGCTGCCCTGACGTTAGGCCTAACGGTATACGCTTTGAGGTCTAGCGTTGTCAACCGGTACCCGCAGCTAGGTCGATGATGATGATGAGAGGACACGCGATTTTAGCACGTGCCGGTCCGAGCTTTGCACACCCGCCGATGCCTCACCCAGCGGTGCAGCAGTCACCAGCGAGCCAGGGCGGTCTGCGCGGCGCACCGCCGCACTCCCTAGCTGGCTCTACGGCCACTTCTGCTCCTCGGTGCTGAGAATGCTTTCGCAACTCATAAGTGCTTAGGTGTCCTCAGAATTTTTTGCTTTTTATTTTTTTCAATCTCTGCCTTTAAGCTCGATATGGCCAAGCAGCTACTCTTTTGTGATACCACCATTTGTATGAAACTTGACATGTGCTTTTTTGTGCGTGTCATTAACACATAGACTTCTAGTCTTATTTATGTACAAGGGTCCGTGTAGAGAATGTAATATTTTATTTACATAAAATCTGTTGTTTCTTTTGTAACAGTTTGTTTCATGATTCAAAAAACCCCGATACTGCAAGTAACGATACTCTCAAAAGTCTCAAAAACCCCAAGACCTTTGAGCGTGTGTGTCGTTACCTGCAGTCGCGGGGTTTTTGAATTATGTTTAATGTACACCAGCTCGTTTGTGCCCTAACATTTATTTCATTATTTCCCAGTTCTTTTCATATTCTTCTTTGCTGTATTGCATGGACGATGTTACGGCAGCAAGTGTACAGCGAGGAAAATATGTATCAATAAAACATTATTGTCATAAAGATGCTCTTTTTGCCATTCTTTTTGGACTACAAATTAGATATTTTGAGTGGGCACAACATTGCAAACAATTTCGCAACTATTAAAAAAAAGTTTGAATATGCCTATCGGACTTTGGTGAACTTTTTTAAAAAGATATTTTAACAAAATGTAGCCATGCCTCAACAAGCACATCCTATAGGGTGTTTTCATTGACGTCATGATTTCCACCTTTTTTTTGTTAGGAGCAGCCTGGCGCATGCCAAAGGCGAGCGTTTAAAATATTAATTTCACACCATCAAATACGTAGTTCACTGGGGTCCATAGGTTTCACTGCGGAACATGTAACAACAAAATGGCGGATTCACGTCACGAGAAAACACCCTAGTTCGAAAAATATAGCTCGAAGCGGCAAATCTTGAAAGGAAACCAGGCAGATTTCTGCTGAATATGTTTACTTTCATGCACTAATTCTACATTCCGGGTGCACAAATCAAGAAAGTGGAATATGCCTATCATTGTTCTTGACTAATGCTTCCCCATGACAACCATTCCTCACTGACAATTAAGTTTGAGAAATACAGGGTGTCACAAAAAGAAAATTTTTTACAGGGTTTTTTTTACCGCAAAAATAATCTAGCATCGACGAACGCTCATTCCCTGCCCAAAGGTAGCGCTAGAGGTCGCAACCAGATGCCAAAAAGTGATTTTCTGAAAATTTCAATGGGGAAAATGGAGCCCATTTTTGCCCGTTTTCGGTTACTGGCACAATAGAGCCCTATGTATTCGAAAACTCCGTTGGGCACCATTTTTCCATAGAAATGTTCAGAAAATCACTTATAACTTTTGAATAAGGTATCCGATCGGGCTGAAACTTTTAGCATCCTCGATCATCCGCACCGGGGCACCGAGGTGCGCCCCTTCATCTTCGATCAAGCGCACCGGTGCGCACCGGACGTCCTCGATCAACGAAGCGCACCCTCCCGGTGCGGCTTTTCGTTGCCCCAATGCGCACCAAGAAAATCGACGGTGCGCCGGGGTGCAGTCCCATCAGGCATTGCGGCCAGGAGCGGGAATTGAGAAGATGGCGGGAGTAGCAGACGCGCAGGTGAAGGCATGCGTTGCCTTCACCGGATGTGGTGAAGGCTACGCATGCCACGAGAAGCAAGTCTGAGCTTGTCGACCACAGCTGGACGACTGGGCATACGTTTGACTTGGACAATGCAACACAACACAATGCAACACAAACCGGGGCCCCCTACCGGACGTTTACGGGGACTTGTTAGATTAGAGTCGACTGGTTTTGATTCTCCCCACCACCGGGCCAGTTCATACTGATGATGCCACCCGGATAGGTGGCGAAACGTCTGTGTTGTTGTGTTAAGCCAGTGTAAACTTATTTCACTACCGGACGGAGTGCGCGCAAGCCTGCAAGGAATCCTTCTACAATCAACCATCAATCTCGGTCACGTTGGCCACAACATCGTTTAAACTTTTTACGACTAGGCTTCACTAATGGGCGCGTTCAGTAGCGGCTCCAGGTGGCTCCAGGAGTCGAGGAGTCAGCGCTCCTTCCACTAGACCAGTGTTGCCAGGTCTATTGATTTATCGGTAGATTTACTGATTTCATTCCGGGTCTACTGATTCACTGAAAAAAAGGAAAATCTACCGACTTTTTTTAGTAAACATATTATAATTTATTATTTGGCCCCTTCAGTTCCCAGGGTCGCTTATCAAGGAAACTCACATTCTCCCAGAATTAAAAACGAAGCACTGGCTAGATGGCCCAGAAGCCCCGTATATTCATCTATCTATTCACCCAGAGCAGGTTTGATGGTGACATCCGGGCTAGAGCCATATATGGGGAGAGTTTGACCAGTCTATGATCTCGCCGCCGTAACGTCCCTCCCGAGTGAGCCAATCAGGCCCGTGGTGCAGAGCGAGAGGCGCGAGCGTATGCGCGTGGACCAAGGAGGTTATAAGAACTATACTCCGTTTCACCTTATGTTGTACCGCAGCGAAGGCTAGAAGCACGAGCTCATAGCGTTGGCAGCTGCCCTTGGAGCACGAGAGCTTGTGCCGCCGAGATGTGCCCTAGAGCAAGGTGCTCGCGCTTGTAGCCTTTCCTGCGGTACAACACAAGGTGAAACAGAGTATAGGAGGGGGCACGTTGCAATATTGGTGAAGCCTAGTCCTAAAAAGTTTAAACGATGTTGTGGCCAACGTGACCGTAAATCTCTTGGCGATTAGTGCGTGTGACATGCCACGTGCGAGATGGATGGTTGATTGTAGAAGGATTCCTTGCAGGCTTGCGCGCACTCCGTCCGGTAGGTTTTATCAGATCGAAGGCTAGACGAAGCCAAGCTACGGTCACGTGATTTGGTCACGTTGGCCTGATAAGTGAAGGCCCGTTCACACTCTTGCAACCGAGTACGACCGAGAGAGACGAGATCTGTTAAAATTTCTTAGGACGAGGGAACACACTGGCATTGTGGCGCCATCTATGCGGTGACCCTGGAACTGCATTTTACAAGAGCGAAGGTTTCGCGGGATTTCCGAGGTCAAATATGCGTAACACCTATAAGAAAGGCTCGTTTATAACGTTGACAAAAGTTTTTCGAGACAAGAAAGAAAGCATAATGCCCGAGAGAAATAGAAAATATGCCGGACTGCCAAGTTTCCACTGCTACCCAATAGATGGCGCCAGTGTGTCCTCTGGTTGTAAGAGGTTTTAAGGAACCCAGTTTTAAGAGGTCGCAAGAGTGCGAACGGGCCTTGAGGAGAATAAGGAGGAAAATGAGAAAGAGGCGAGGCGTCAAGAGAGCATGGCTTGTGGAGGCTACGCGGCTGGCGTCATGCCCTCTCCTACCCTTCTATCCTCCTTGCCAAGCATAGAGATCATACGGATCATACATACCAACTCTAGAGGAAAAGGTCCGCCATTTTCCCATGCATTCCGGCTGCCGCAGGAGGCGGAGCATGCAGGTACATTGTTCGGTGAAAGACCCTGCACACGCCATGAACATTGCGGGACGATGAGGAAAATATGGTTACACCTGTAGATGGGCAATTTGTCCAGTGCGTAATGCAGGCAGACCTTCGGGGTCCCACACATGGTTACCAACTGCCTTCGATTTCACGAATATAATTATATCATCCGAGCAGTTTCATGAACTTCAACAATCCACGCACTTACCGGTGGAAAGATATTCGCGTTCTTTTCTAAGCTTTCTTTTTTCATAGCGCGCAGATGTACGGCCCAGGGGCGGATCCAGAACTCCGTTTTGCGGGGGGCGGAAAATTTGTAAGGATACTATTCTCCCATTCTTTCTTGTGCACCTGCGGGTCCACCTATGTCAAATTACCCTCCAAGAAGGTGGGAGGGGGGGGGGGGTTCGACTTCGTTTGGGGGAGGGGCGGCCGCCCCCGTCGCCCCCCCCCCCCCCTTGTATCCACCACTGGTACGGCCTCGCGTCAATGCTAAACTAAACCAGATAACCGGCTTCGCGGGTGGCCGCGCCCCAGGAATACGAAACCGCGCAACCACCAGGTTTCCGAGATTTCGACAGAAGGGAAGTTAATGCAGCCTAATAAGCATATTGCTTTTTATAAGCGTTAGAATAGCTCAGAATTTAGTTTGCAACGTTAAATTATCACTGTTTATATTGCTGAGAGTTTTCAGTCTTTGTGATTACCACTGCGACTGTCGTCCTTCAGCTGGCTACATTGGTTTCCTTCTCTCGTGTTCTGTCTTCACTCGGGACCCCGGATGTCGGCGCACGGGATTTGCCACTCCTCACCCACCTTTACCCCCCTGTGGCGAAGCTGCGGCTCGCGAACCGCATGCGGATCTTCGCTTGCGGCTCGCGGCTCGCGGCTCCCTCCCCTACACCCCCCCTCTCCCCGCTCCCGCCATCTTCCCGGTCACAGGAGCACTTCCCCAAAAAGAGAAAGGGAACGCGTTTTAAATCGAGAGACAGGTAGCGGTTTGGTAGTTTTGTGGTACTGCTACCTCACTGCTTTGACTCGGATAGATCGAAAGTAGTTCGAGTTTTGTTTATTGCTCTAGACAAAAGTTTGCCTACCCGACCCGACTTCCTTCCCCCCCTCCCCCCCCTCCCCACGGCTCTTGGAAGTTTCGTGGTTTTGTTTGCGGCTCTTAGGCAGGGTCAGCCTGGCCACCCCTGCACCAGACGGCAAAAGCCGACTTCCGGTGCACTCCGCGGAGACGGTGCATGAGGAGTAACGTTGATGAGGAGTGAAAGGAGCGCAGCATGACGTAATAGATCGCTGACGAAGTTCCGGCGCTTAAAGTGAAAAAACAAATAAATGGCGGGACAAGTTGCGTCGGTTGTGTCGCGGGTGTGTGTGGTTTGCTCGCGTTTGTTAATCAAAAGTGCTCAAGGTAAGACGAATAACGCGTTCGAATTTCTTTTTCAGGTAAGGCTCTTTCGGAAAATGCATTGGACCATATTTTGTTTGGTTTGAATATGCTAATAAACAATGTAAACGTTCATCTGATGCCGTGTCTTGATTGCCGTTGCACGGAAGCTCGGTGAATATCGACGATAGACCTGTGTCCGCGCTGAACAGAGCAAGGCAGGGTATGAACGCGACTTTGGTAGCAGGTTGGACACTCACGCAGAGCATGATCCCGATTAATGTTTTGTTTGCGTAGCTAAATCGGGGTGCACGTTGGCTGACGCTCGCTTCGGCACCCCGACATCCCCTCTCGGCTCCTGGCAGTATGGTATGATCAGGCTCCCGAAGCAAGCGGCGTTCATTGAAAGCTCTTCGAGGGCGCTCTTCAAAAGTTACGTCACGATGACGCCTGATTGACGCCACGGTGACGTCAATATGCTAATCACCCACTCCGGCTTTTCGCGCTTCCATCGCCGTGTTTACAACTGGCGCTCTTACCACGCTCAAGCGCTGGGTTCGTGTTTTTACCGCTGCAAATCTAGCGCTAATATCGCTCGGTAGCTTGGCGCTCGGCCGGCTCGGCTGCGTTGGTTATCAACGGTCGTCGGCGCGCCGGGCGCAGGGCGCGCGTGAACGCCTGCGCGTTTGTTGTCAAGTGCTCCGAGTCCGATTTCTCCCGTTCTGCGGAAGGTGGCTTGCTTGGATCGGCGTACATAGAGCATAAACTTGAGCTTGAACACTAACGTGTTCTTCAAAGGGGATACCTTGGCGTTACTGTGCTGCGAAATGGCGTTCTTTCTATTCCCGAAGGATTTCCAAAGCGAGAGGTAGGTTTGATTTCGGTTCTATTTGCTCCAACTCTATTTGGGAAGGGAACTTGCGCGCTTTGCTCTTTCAGCGGCTCAAGAAGTGAGCAATACCCCGGTCAGACGGCGTTCTAAAGATCCTTTTCACTAAGCTACTTTACAAAATCGGCGAACCAGCGCACGCCATAGAGCACGTGCGCACTCCACATCGCCAGACACGGACAGCGGAACGCTGTCCGTGTCTGGCGGTGCCAAAAACAGCAGTTTTTGCCACTGCTTAGTGCACAAGACGATGAAGGCATGTTTGGTGCAGTCGCTGTTCCAACAGGCACTTGTCTGGAATATGTGGAAAAGTACTTTATGATACGTATTCCAGCTCTTATCTACAAAGATGGTGTGTTGAAGAATCTTTTGCTTTCATGGCAGAGAACTCTGTAGACATTCTCCGAATGTTCTGCCACCAACGACTCCTTTGGCATTTACGCCTGCTGAACAGAGAGCTTCAGAAACCTGTGCTGAGGAGAACAGCAGCTGCCAGGAAAGCACAAACGTTGTGAGGTGCATGCATGATGCACATAATAAATAGAAAAGCTCTTGTTTTTTGCAGGTATTTAGAGGATCGTATTTCGTGCTGAAAGGGTTTTGCAAATATATTTTGATCTCTCGTGTTTTCCTGTATTTTGTTGTCTACATATGATGTGAATTACTGTTCTAGATTTCTTGTACAAATGTGTGAAAATAATAAATCATGAATGAAATGTACATGCGTTCGTCCTTGTTTCCGCCTCAAGGCAGAAGCAGCTAGTTGAAGTTGCCTTGCTGTGATAAGCAACCAATGCTCCAGTGCACGTTGGAGCGGGAAGAGAAACGAGTAAAGAAGGAAGAGGATAAAAAGGGCGGGGGGGGGGGGGGGGGGGGGGGGGGGTAAGCGGCGAGCATGCTCGCCGGCGGAGCCGCGCGCGCCGTGCAGGACAACTTGCGTCATCTATGGGCAGGTGTATCGCCTGAAGATAGCGTACGAACTCCCTTACCACCCTCTCCATCTATAACTTTCGTTCTCCTCTTCGTTGGTTCTTTTTCTTTTCTCCTCGCGCCTTCGCTCGTTTAGCCGTTGGGGAGCGCGTTACAACAGCCAAAGCTACGGCTGCGCAGGCCTGGGATGATCCAGAGCGGCTCTGGGATGATCTCTATGCTCCATAGAGATCATCCCAGGATTAGCCAGGAGCTATGCTCCTGGCTAATCCTGGCCCTGGGAGCGTCGTTGGCGTCGTCATCAGGAGGCGTCGCCAGCGTCGACAAAGTTTCTGTTCAAGACCTATCACTGTAAAGTGGTTGTAATTTCAATATTTACAACCCTTTTTAATTTGTTAAAATGTGGTTGCCTGAGTTGGGTTTTCTGCTGAATTTAGCCATTTTTCGTTTTCTGTACACGTTAAAGACGAGCCTAGGCAATCCAATCCAAAAGGAGAAACGGTCTTGCGGTCTTGCCAGGGTCTCTCCTTGCGTCGGCGTCTCTGTTTACCTGTGTAGATTCGGAGATAACGGCGGTCTTTGAGTTGACCATGTTGCTCCACGGCTTTCTTGCCGTGCTTCTTTGCGCGTCCTTCGTGTCTGCGGACGAAAAGGAGCCGGCAGACAAAGTTATAGTCAAGGCTCGTGTCGAGGTATTCGTCTTTCCTTAGTGCTACGTGTACTACCCGGCGCTCAGCACGGGTTCCTCGTTTCTAACCTCTCATTGCCCATTTGGACCGTTGCAGAGCTGCGGTGGATGACGACTGAACGCCTATCCCGAAGTGAAGAAGTTTGTCTATGACGACATTCCACTCTTGTATCCTACATAATGCGTGAGATTTTGTACTGCATTGGCGGTTTTCCGTTTTAGGCACCCCGTGGTAATGCATTGTTTCTTACTTGGCTTCTGTGAATGAAAAGTTCATGTGTCCAACATCATGGGACACCGTAGATTCTTTCGATTGAGGAACGTTGATCGGTATTTTTATTCATTCGCGATGCGGACGAGTGTAGACGTGGCACTTCGTGTAATTCACTTTTTTCGCTAAGCTGTAATTAAAGAAAAGAAAGATGTGGCGAGGTGTTAATGTTCTATTGAAGGGGTAGGGGGTCTCATCGGCCTGAAGAAGCGTAGAAATCTTGGCAAGGCAAAAAAAAAAAAAAAAAAAAAAAACGCGGATTACTACAATTCGTCGTCTCGCTTGGCCAAACCATCATTGCTAACTTTGGTTTTTTGTCTTTTTTTTTTTTATTACTGCATGCGTTAAGTGATCAGTAATCATTACGCTGTAGTAAACACTGTTTGCCATATCATTTGGGAAAATTTGCTTTGCCTCTCCAGGCAAGCTTTGGCACAGGTGGCATTTCAAACGTTATGACAAAACAAATGTATGTTCTAAAAAGGGCACCAGATTTTGAATCGTTTAAAAATAGGTGTGGCATTGTACAGCAGAACCTCTCCCATAGATTGAGCGGTGGAAAAATTGTGCCAGAATGTTGGGGATAACAACGAAATAGGGCAGCTGGAACGGTGAAAGCTCTTCGTTGAATTAAGGGAGCAAAGCAGACGAGTTAGTTCATGTACCGTGTGCTTCTTTCTTTGTCCCTGCCTTTTGTGCGCTGCTTTTAACGTTGTAGAATTTTTAATAAAAGCACAGAGAATGCACAGTAATCAAAAAGGAGGTCCCATTTTCAATAGGCAGTGTTTGTCTAAACTGTGGTCAAATCAAATGCACCCGTTATCTAAACTAAATTTTGACGAGATGGCGAAGGATCAAATGTAGTGGACCCACCTTCGTCAGCAACAGTCGGGTTTGGACGTCGAGTGCCTCGTAGAAAGGAAGCGAGCTTGCAAGCTGGCCTCTTAACCCCATTTGCTGCATTTTACGAACTTGCCCGATACTTTCCAAAATTTGTGACGCTGACGGTGACATTAAAACTGCTGGTACGGGTTCACAACTCTTAAATGAAGTTTCCTTGCACAGCGGGCGAACGTTCCAAACCAAGGTTGTACACTCGTAGCTTCAACAAAAAAGGAAGACTCTGCGCCCAAAACAGTCGGGCTAAGCCGGCTGCTGCTTTTTCAGACACACTACGCCAAAGAATGCTGGTGCCACTTGTTGTCACACCTCAGAGTTATGCCACCTTGTCTGATCACCACCCAAATCTCAATGTCCTACTATTTGGGATCGATTTCACGCCTTAAGAAAATGAAATTTACTAGCGTGTGAAATGAAGCAAAGACATTCACCATCTCCACTAACACATTCTCACCTAAAGAGTTGGTCGGTTATGCTACGTTGCCACGAACGCGTCTCCTAAAAAGTTCTCCTCCAATCTCCTGGTAGTGACGCAGCAGTGGACGACGCCTGTCCTGGTGTGCTCTCCAGCTTGACACGGGGGCAGTTGGAACGCCAGCGACACTGGCGTCGCACTTTTTGCCGGGGCTTCAACAACACGCGGTTTCTTTGATGGCATTTGTTTCCACTTGGAGACCACTTTGGGTGCATGGGCAAGATAGGACGCACTGGTCAAAGATGCGTTGAAGGCACCGGCTTTTCGGCTTTGGTACATTCCTTGACAGCAGACTCCCCAGTCACAACGTGGAGTTCAAGGTGATCGGAGGTGCAAAGCCGGAGGTCCTCTTCCTCAACATGAACGACGAGGAAGTTGAGGTATGCAACCAAATCTCTCTTCTGCGTGCAACTTGATGAGGAACTACCGCCGTTTTTAATTCGCCTTTAAATTAGGCAGCGAGCTCAGCTAAGCCTTCCATCGAAACTGCGAGCATATCTACCGCCCAAGTCGGTTACCATTGCGAAGGTTTTAACGCTTCGTGACAACAGTGTCTGCTGTCCCGTAAAATTGCTTTAGCCTAGGAAGTTGGGGGAGAAAAAAAATATATGCGCGCTAACATAATAGATGAGTCCAATAATCACCTTCTGTGTACTGTCACCTTTGTCTACTAGGAATATCCAAAGATCTTACCTCAGTTCAGAGTTTGAAACGAAAAAGATGTCAAAGGTGAAAAACATTCTCCTCTGATATTTATGCAAAACAAACTCAACAAGTAGTCGCACGTTGCGTGGTAAATTGCAGCGTCGTACGTTGCTAAACCGATTTTTCGGATCGTTTTGACCGATTTGGCACTCTCGGTATTTGTCGAGAGCCTAACTGGCCAACCTTGCACATTATTCTGGACACGCAGCGCCATAGCCTGGAGGGGCGCAGCCGCGATGAGTGCAACCAGCTGCTTCTAGACAGGGGCTTCGAGAAGAAAAAGCAGGAGGCTCCCCAAGAAGAAGAAGGCTTGTTTGCCGATGAGAAGGTCGAACTATAAGTCCGACCCTTGTTCTTTTCTGTTTGTTTTGCTTTGTTTTTGTGGCACTTTTGGAGGTGCTTTTTATGTTTCTGCACTCCTGTTCTTGCACCGCATTACTTTTCAGAGCTGCCGTTCCTTCACGGCAGCACGTCCCAGTGTCCGAAGCGAGCATTGTTTTGGCGCTTGAATGAAGTTGCTGTTGGAAATTTGGTAACAAACACGGCGGCGACGGATGTGTCGCGTCGGAAACTCTGCTCCGATGAACTCTGGGTTGTGCTGTTTTGGGTTGGACGAGGCAATAAAAGAAATGTTTGGTACAACTGTGTGGTCCTTGTCGGCCGTCTCCAACGAGGAGTATGTTTTGTGGTCGTTTCCGAGTGCAGACCCAACGCGAAAGGTCGTTTTCGAGTGCAGACCCAACGCGAAAGATCTCCAACTTACTTCGGCGCAACTGCGGCGTCGAAAAAGATCTTCAATTTTCTTCGGTGGAAAGTTGCAGCCATGCAGAGATTGTCCTGCCAAATGAAGGTGTATCGCAGGTTTCTCAATCTTAACCAGACTCCGAGCTGCATTGCGCGATTTCATATGTTGGGCATGTATACCTTCCATGTAATGGCATGTTTCCTTCATACTCGGTGATATTTGCAGAGTGCTGGAGAATCGCGCCTGCATACCGAGATTCTCGGGACGAAAGCAGTCTAATTTGGTTCATCTGTGAGAGTACCATAAACTAGCATACTTTTTAATACTAGTTGAAGCCATAATAATTAGGTCAGCAATTGATTGAAAAACCTTCCAATTAATCGATGTTTTAATTGCAATCAATATTTTTACTTGGTAGGGTAGGTGCTGAAAAAACTTTGCAGGGAAGAAAGATGTCTTAATTTGTGTTTATATTTTTATTTTAAAAGGCAGCCCCGTTATCTTCCATGGTAAATCTCTAGCATTCCATATGACTCGGTCAGAGTGATTGTAAGGCTAAATAAATCATGAAAAATATTTTATAAAAAAACTTTCAGCCTTTCCACTTTGGTGAAGAAGGAAGACCAGCGGAGCTTTAAAATGGAAAGTAATGGCCGGCTGCAAGTCGGCAAGCCAGAGTGGAAAGGCTGCCGTCATCTATAAGCGACGGCGGCAACCAGATACGTGGCTTGCCGCCGTCGCTCATAGATGGCGGTAGGTGTCCAGAGTTCGATGTGTTTCTTTTATGTGCGTTTTAGTGTCAGCCTGCCTTTTTATTGATGCGCAAGCAGCTCAATGCATGCGGACGAGACCAAGGCTGTTAAGGGGGAGGCTGGTCTTTAAATGGTAAAAAGTTGGGGAAAATTCACTTTTGAGAAAATGGCTTTTCTGGTATTTAGACATACCCACCCAGCTCTGTGAAAAATATTATTGCTCCATCTAATTTTTAAATATGAAAAAAAAATATGAGATCTTAATTTTCTATGAACATTCAATAGGAATACACATACTTCAAGGGCTTTTTTCTCTCTTCACACTTTTTTCACAAGTGCCGATGCCTTACAGGTGTTTTCTGAAGTTTGTCTTGGACAATATTAACATGTTTGGTGCCATTTTAATCGGGAAGAATGGAGCTGTGCGGTGATGCTATTTTTATAGTCTTCCAACTTAAGCATTCTATCCAATTAATTACTTTATTAAATAACGAGAAAGCTAGTCTTTTGCACTATAATTACAATTGTTTTTCAGTAACACAACCCCCTCAGATAAGATCTAAAATAGCATCACCGCACAAATTACACCTTTGTGAATGCAGTTGCATTAAAAAGTTTGATAATTTATGAATAAATTTTCTCTAACGACCCGTAAGAAATGACCTAATCAAATTAGACCGATCTCCCATAACTCGGGTTCTAGTAAAGATATTCAATATCTGATTGCATATTTGGAATAGGTGCGAGATGTGCTATACATGTGTATAATATGATAAGTATTCTTTTATAAATAAGAAAATTACTCTAAAGCCCCACATCACCCCTTAAGCGAGGCAAAAAGAGGGCAGTTTTAATAATCTACGCCACCAACCATAATTGAAGATGCGTATGATTAACAGTGGTATGGTTAGGTTCATCGCAGTGGCTAAAACTTCGATGTCAGCGGTGGCAAAAATTTGTTGCGGACGTCGAATGAAGCAACACGGACGGTGCCAACACTTCATTTTACAACCTCCTTTTCCTTTTTTTTTTCTTTTTGTCGCAGCCAAAGTAGAAATTTTGTTTTGTGCAAAGTAGCTCGGGGTTGTTTTGAGAAAGTCACTGCAGTTATTCTGTCAGGGTTGAACAAATCTTCATTAATAGCACAACATCCGTCACTGTGCTTGAGGTCAATGCTATCTGAAACCAATTTTAGCCCTCCACAGAGTGTTTTACCAAAGAACCCTCCGCCAGTAAGAACTAAAAAAAAAAATCTAATTTTGAGCCATGTATTTGCGTGGAGCAGTATACCGCTAAACAGTACGACTTCAAGCGTATTCGCATCGAAAAAATAATTAAAAGTGTTCTCAAAGATGAAAGGTATGACGGCCTAGTTCTTTCGGAGGTCTGTGCAAACGCTGGCGACAACAAGCTTCCACAGCGAAGGCGTAGGACTTGGTCCGCTGCTTTGACGAGGTTGTTGCTAGCGTGCACAGGCCTCCGAGAGTTTTGTCAGACAGTTGCGGTTGGTTGTTTAATCTGTTTGTCCACATAATATGGTCAGAAGGCGGAAAACAGTTGCTGCACCATCGCACATTGCCCGTACAAGGCACGTAACCAGGATTTTGTTTCGGGGGAAGGCCCGCCCATGATGCTGTATGAGAGGGAGGGGGGAGAGGAGGCCCCAGCAAAATGGAAAATTTCGGGGGGGGGGGGGCCCTGGCTACGTGCCTGCCCGTACGGCTGTCCCCGATGCCTCCACCGTGCTTCGGTACCAAGGAGGTTATAAGTACTAGGAGGGGGCACTTTGCAATATTGGTGAAGCCTAGTCATAAAAAGTTTAAACGATATTGTGTCCAGCGTGACCGCAGATCTCTCTGGCGATTGGTGCGTGTGACATGTCACGTGCGAGATGGATGGTTGATTGTAGGAGGATTCCTTGCAGGCTTGCACGCGCTCCGTCCGGTAGGTTTTATCAGATCGAAGGCTAAACGAAGGCTAGCTACGGTCACGTGATGTGGTCATGTTGGGCTAAGTGAGGAGAGTAAGGAGGAAAATGAGAAAGAGGCGAGGCGTCAAGGGAGCATGGCTTGTGGAGGCTACGTGGCTGACGTCATGCCCTCTCCTACCGACAACGCTTGCCAACATTAAAATGGCGACGCTCTCAGTAACTGATCTCAATGACAATCCACGATTTGCAAAATAGTGCGCGCCACCTATCGCGCAACGCCGGAAACATGGGTGCGAGGCTGGAAGGTGGTTGGAAAACAACTAGGCTTCGTGATGCATATTTTTGGTTTGCCTTGAAACACGTGGGCGTAAAGCTCGTGCGCGCAAGCTGTCCGTCCGTGCAGCCTCTTCTTCCTTTCCGGGTGCTGCAAAATCGACGTACCCGCGACAAAATGCGCACTGCAGATCTGGCAGTGCTCGTTCGGCTGCCATGGTGTGCGTGAGCCGTCCGTGTTTCTTCTCCTCACGGCAGCTATCCAAGTCTCTCTTTTCGCAGGATACAGCCTGGCCGACGGTAATCTAAAAAAACTCGGCGTTCTCTTTGCCGTAGAAGTAATTCATACAACCAAGCGCAACACCACTGATCTCTATGACAATTGCTGGATCGCGCTTCCCCGCACCGAAAATGAGGCCACCGTCGGCCATCTTACGAGATATGCTGTAGCGCTGTCAAGCCTAGACAGTTACCATGGTTACCGTGTGTAAGTCATGTGAAAACAGAGGCAAAGGTCACGTGACCGCCGCCTTGACAACGCTTCAGCGGATCTTGTAAGATGGCCGACCGGTGGCCTCAATCGCGCAATGGGCTCGAAGCGGGGAAGCGCGATCCAGCAATTGTCATAGAGATCAGTGCGCAACATAGTGGGCCGGCATGACGGCAAACAAAGAGACTCGCAAACTCTCGCCCGGCCGTACTCGCTTCGGCGCCTCTGTCGCAGCCTAGGAATAGCCGGCGCGCCCATTTGTTTTCCAACCAAACACTCTGCTCGCGCATGCGCAGCAGCTTGCAGCTTTTTTGCAAATCGTGGATTGCTGGATCGCGCTTCCCCGCTTGTTCGCTGCAGCGCGAGTGAAGCCACCGGACGGCCATCTTGCTGGGATACGATTTGCGGTTTTGCTAGCTTTTTGCTGCGGTTGTTCGTCGTCATTCGCTGAAGAAGTTGGTTAAGACTGTGTACCGTTGAGAGTTGCCATTGTGAACACGTGGAAAATTTTACGAAAGCGCAGTGTCGCAGGAAAGAGGCACAACTCGTTGAAAACAAGTTTCGCCGGTCTCGAGGCGGGGTCAAAGCTCCCTTGGCACGCCGAAGTGCTGTGTCTCTGTCTTCGCACGCTTGGATACCGACTAAGAATCAACGCCGTTTGAATGGGTTTACTACGGTTGATCGAACGCCATTTCATCAAAGCACGGTTTAGAGAAAGCAGAGCCTCAGTTTAGAAAAATGCCGTTTATCGAAAAGGGGACACTTGTAGCGTGAGCAACACTGGCCGAGGTTGAGCAGCTTGCGTGGCTCGCATAATGAGCCGTGCTCAGTGCTGCGCAAGCGCGAGGAGCAGTGACGTCACACAGCGCACGGCTGGCGCGCCGAAGACGCCGCCGCTGCAGGCTCCGCTGCCACCGCGCGCGCCTCGCCGGTCTGCGCAAGCGCGAGGAGCAGTGACGTCACACAGCGCACAGCTGGCGCGCCGGAGCCGTCGCCGCCGCAGGCTCCGTCCGCCACCGCGTGCGGCTCGCCGGTCTTCGCATTCCAGAGTGACGTCAGACGCGAGCAGACGCCGAGGGAAGCTATACAGACGTTAGTTTACGCCCGTGGAGTGTATGATGGAACGCTAGGACGCCGCTTCACGTCACCATTAAATGGTCGCGTCTCGCGGACACTATAGGAAGCGCCTCTTTTGTGGTCGCGTCTCGTGAACGCTACAGCTCCCCCTGGCCGAGAGAGACAGACCTATAGCCATGGAGAAGGAGAGCGAAATTGCTCCTCAGCGGCGCAGAAGAGCGGCGAAACTTAACTTGGATCCCGAAGTAGTTGCCCGGCAATTAGCGGTTGAGCGTAGGAAGACCGAACAGAAGGCTAAACGTGCTGCGGAGACACCGGAGCAAAGGGAGGAACGTCTAGCAAAAGCGGCGTCGCCAGGAGGCTGAGCGGCGTGCCCGACCATCTCAGCAGCAGCAACAACAAGACGCCGTCGATGACGTCAAGGCTCGCCGATTGACTGACTATACGGTGAAACTTAGCGAAAGTGCCAGTGCGACTCGGACCTTCGAGACGGACTTCGTAAACAATCCGTTTGGATATGTGTGCGACGTGTGTGAAAGACTGTGGCACATGAAAGACTTGACGCCGGTAAGTAGTGCCATGCGTGAAACGTATGTTTAGCGGCGCCGCTTGAGTAGGGTGAAACCGTGGCGCAGGTTTGTACAACGTGCAAGAACATTCCTGTTAGGCAGAAGATTCCACTCTTTAGCGTTACCAATGGGTAGCCGCTTGATAGCGCCTCTCATTTTGTGCGCATAAGCTCACGCTACGTATATCCTGGCATAGCCGAGCTAAGCCACCGCAATTTTTTTTAAAAAAAAGGCTTTCCTAGTTTTTGCGTGTATTACAAAAATGTTAACTCACCTGATTTACCCGTACACGCCACTTCGCGGCGGCCTAATTCGCTAAAATGTGTTTTCGCGGCGGCCTTAATTCGCGGCGGCCTAATTCGCAAAAATGTTATGTGTCCATTCAATGTGTTTTATTAGTAAGGATGATAAAATAATGCATTGCCAACTGATATCAGAAAAGCTCGCGCCGCTTTTGAGTCGAAAAGATTGTCTGCTAAAGGGCCGGCTCTCGGCGTCGTCTGCTCGTTCGTTGGCGGCAGTTGGCGTCGCGACCGCTTGCGCCATCTCTTGTCTCCCGTGCGAAACGGCGCCGTGTTGTTTGAAGACCGGTGGCGTTGCTGCGTTTCCATAGGAGCTAAGCCTTAGGTTTTTCTTTCTTTACCTTTTCCTCAGGTAAGTTCGCTCTTTGCAAATTTTACAAAAAAAATGCACCATCTGTGGGCAATGCTGCACAAAGTCGTAGCGCGATAGGTTAAGAAACAGAATTTTCCGGTCGATTTAAAGAGCCTGGCGTCTCCTTATATCACCCTGTAGAACAACCATCGTCATCATTATCATTTACCGCCGAGACCTCCCCGAAGATAGATGGCTCTCGCCAAGCCCAGAGAACCTGTCCGCGCCGAGGCCATTGTATTTGAGAGGAGCGGAATGTATTCCCCCTAGTAAAGTATTTGATACAATTTTGGACAAAACCCCGAGACTGGGGGGCGAAGAAGGGACAACACAACACAAAGTTTCTGTTGTGTTGTCCCTTCTTCCCCCTCAGTCTCGGGATTTTGTCCAAAATGTTAAACCTTCACCAGCTTGTTTGCGCCCTAACTTGTTGTTGGTGAATACAAGTTACAGGCGGCACCGGCTGGTCTGGCGTGACGGGCGTGACAGTGCTGAGGTTGGCAGAGACGCCGGCTGGACAGGTGACGTGTCCTTGTCTTTCATCGGCGTACAAATGCCGGTATCCGGCACTCGCTTTCAAACAGTGAGTATGGTGAAAGGCAGCTCTTTGCAACTACCCACCCATGGTTGCAAACAGAGCTCGGCGTTCTGATGTCCCCACCTGCTCTCATATGGTCCTTCCCTCCGGACAATGGAGTTTCGTTCGACAGGTAGCATTGGACTCGAGCTTGTACGTCCGAGTGTCCTGCCGAACTGATGCAGCGCTCAAGCCCAGTCGTTTGGTGGCATGCTCTGCCCAAAATTGGCCTACCCTGGTCACCAGCTGCACTGAACCAGTGGCCGACCAAGGTGTCTTCTTTTCGCTTCCCCCTGGGGTAATGAGCACCTGGAGCAGCGACGTCACACGGCGCACAGCTGGCGCGCCGGAGTCGCCGCCACCCACGCGCGCCTCGCCGGTCTGCGCATTCCAGAGGAGCGACGTCATGGCCGTGGCAGTTGCACTGGCGCCGGTGCGTGCCCAGCTGTGCGCCTCCGTTGTGCAGTAGCCAAGTCTGACGCTGCACCGGAGCCGCTTCATAGCGCCTCTCATTTTGTACGCATGTGGTATAGCCATGGAGAAGGAGAGCGAAATTGCTGCTCAGCGGCGCAGAAGAGGGGTGAAGCTTAACTCGTCGGATCCCGAAGTAGTTGCCTGGCAATTAGCGGTGGAGCGTAGGAAGAACGAACAGAAGAAGGCTAAACGTGCTGCGGAGACACCGGAGCAAAGGGAGGAACGTCTAGCAAAGCGGCGTCGCCAGGAGGCTGAGCGACGTGCCCGACCGCTCACGCTATGTATATTGTATATCCTGGCACAGCCGAGCTAGAGTCACTAAATAAAGCTACGCTTTCAGAATACCAAAACTCCCAAACTTCGCGTCTGAGGCGCGTCAGGCGCGGCCATCTTGGGTCTGCACGCAGATGGAGGAGTGACTGTAGCTGAGCCAAGCCGAGCTGTAGCCATCGCCTGCGCCAGCTGCCGCGGCCACAGCTGTGGCAGCGAATCAGTCTTGTTGTTCGTATCCCGACATAACACGAAACACTCGCAGTGCTGAGCGACGGTACTTCAGCGTGCGCGCGCAGTAGACAGCAAACAGCAGCAGGCAGAAGATCGCTGGACCCAAGATGGCGTTGAAAAAACGCGATGATGATAGCGACTCACGTGACTGCCAATGTCCAATGATGCCACAGCGAACCAGAATATTGTTGAATAGAGCGACTGTATTGTCGGCAAAATGCCAAAGAAAAGGAATGCGGTACTCTGGAAGCGTAGCTTATTTAGTGACTAAGCCGAGCTAAGCCACTGCAATTTTTTCAATTGGTAGCAAAAAAAAAAAAAAAAGCCGAAAGGTAATTAGTATTATTTTTTTTCCTGAAATGATGCTTTTTATTGAGAAGCACCAAATTTCACTCTTAAGAATTATTTTCCAGATTATTGTTTTGTGGACGAAAAATTTAAAGAGTAAAAACTTGAATTCAGCTGCAGAAAGATACTGGAAAGTGCACATATGAAAGGACACGTAAATTTTTTGTAACAGCCTAGATGGAAAAAGAATGTTATAAAGTGAATTTACAACGAAGAAAAAAATGTTTAGCTATATTTACGGCGCGAAATGAATTTGTAGTTGACGCCCGTGGGAGCCGCTGCTGGTCACGTGGTAGACCTGCGCGCCGCCGGAAGAAAACACCCCGGTGCGTCACTGCCGTCAATTTCCGATTGGTGCACAGGTCTATCATGTGCTCCTTGCACTCTTTCAGGAGCTTCCTTTGGGCTCTAAAAGTTACTAATCTTTGTTTTTTGTTGTACTTCAAACGAAGATTAATAGGCAACTTTTAGAGACCATAGGAAGCTTCTGAAAGAGCGCAAGCACCACGCGATAAATAGCGGCCACTTTTCCGCAGGTGCCCGCAGGCGCCAACTAAAAATTCGTTTTGCGCCGTAAATGTAACAACTTTTTCTTGTTTGTTGTAAAATCGTATTATGACTTTCTTCTCCCATCCAGGCTGTTTAAAAAAATGTTTTTTTTCCCTTTGCATGTGTCTTTTAAGTTTTAGAGCTTAGTAAAATGCTGAAAAGCGACCACATTAGTGAAGTATTGAAAGTTAAAACAAAAAAGTACCCCCTTAAGGTTAAGTTACAAATGGAGCATATCGACTCAGATTTGAGGCGATCACTGCAGCGAAGAGCAAAACTGTGCTCGATTTTATCTCGGCTCGGAGAACAAAGAATGTTACAAGCGTAAGGTCAAAACCCTGGAGGATGCCAACCCCTCGCACCAACCGGTGCAATGGAAGTAGGTTTTGCAGCAAAGAGATTGCACTGCTAATCACCCGAGTGCTCCATTTTAGTTGCACAAATGCCCGGACTACGTTCTATGAGCGACAGAATATCACCAGGGCCGGCTCGCTAGATACAGTCTTAGCGTAGACCGAGTGTTAAAAAGCACAGCCTAGGATAGAGCATGAACAGAGTGGCACATGAAGTCGAGTCTCAAGAGCTTGCGAGCCCCAGGCTTTCTGTATAGCTTAGCCAAAACGCCGTTTCTAGCCAGCCGGTCCAGATGACCCCCCAAAAATATAAAATGACAATGAATTCCCTCCCCAAGTTTAGCATAAAATCCCACAGCGCATCAGTTTTAAGAAAAGAAAGTCGAATGCCTTTCTTTTTCGCTGCTGCCAAAGGAGATGTAAGAACCTTTGGGATCCGTTAGCATGTTGAGTAAATTGATGCGTTTGTTGTTTCTCTGTGAAGGACGTGGGCGTCCGTGTGCACTGTACAAAGCCAAGGCCAGCTAGAAGAGCCTGCCTCCTCTACCAACCTCGTCCCAGTTGAGTGAGGGCCAGACACTCAGCATTCTTCGCTGCACCGACACAAGGCCAGGCCAAATGCAGGTGTCACTGCGACAATGTCGAAATTTGACTGCACAGGCTCCAAATATTCTAGCTGGTGTTGCTAGAGCTCACGCGACACCAACGTCACAGGACGCAGTGTCAGATGATGCGACACAGCGTCAATTATGCGCAAAATTGGGCCTTTCCCGCTACGTTGAGCTATCGAGGTGCGACTGACGGACACGCACAATTTCACGGTATGGTGGTCCTAGAAACGCCATTCCATTTATTGCATTTAAAAGTGTCTACGGCAAAATCAACACCACAATCTAAGAACCACACTTTATTTAAATAAAGCCAACAAAACAACCCTAATTCGACGCCTCGAGGAAAGCCGGGGCCAAGACGAGAGTTTACCGAGTCCCTTCCTCGCTGTCGGTTGGGGCTTTCCTCGCTAGAACTGGCACGGTTTCTCCGCAACTTAACCCTTTCGTCCATCCGAATCTCGTGCACAGAGGCAAAATCACTATCATTTTTTTATTAGTTTTCATTTAACATTCTAGTGGATGATCCAATTCAACCCTCCTATGTGTGTGCGAGATGTCAAATGCCTAAAAAAATCCGGCAAAGGTAAAAAAAAAATGAAACAAAAAACAAAAGTCGTAGGCTCCACACTTTGTTGGTCACACAGTTCAGTCTGGTGCCCGGCGTTAGGTGCACCGCTGGGGTGGCGTCCGTGCTACACCACTCGCCGCACTTCGAAGAATCTCTTGAGGTAGTACACCTGGCCCAGCGTCATGGCAATCAGCACCACCGCCTCGAAAAAGGCCCACATCACAACCCGGGAGTTGGTGCTGTCGTTGACTGCAAAAGGCAACAAACGTGTTGAGGGAATTGTTAGCAACGAGACAATCGGAGCGATGCTTCGGCACAATAGATTAGTCGCGAGGGTGCTACAACTGGCGGGCACCTTAACCCCTTGCCTACTAACAACAAGTGTCACTTGTGCCACCCCTTACGGACCATAAAGCCTAAGCACGAGTGGGAATCGCATTTTGGTGCTTCTTTAACGTGCTCTCTACAGATGGCAAAACCACTCCTGTTATCCCATTTAGTTCGGGTAGTTTGCTCATTTGTTTTGGCTGTCACAGAAAAAGAACACTCCATTTAGCCAAGAAAAAAAAAAGCAGTCGCTTGCGAGCGTTCACCCCAAAACGTGGCTTTGGCGCGGAGGTCCGCTTTAGCCGACATCAAAAGCTTCGTTTTGAAAGGGATTAATGCTCGGGCATATGTGATGACAAATCCTTCGGCCTTTTCGGTTTTTAGGAATCGAACGATAGTTTGATGTGCACTGACAGGAGTCTGCACGTCACTGAGACCAGGAGTCCTGATTTAGAGTAAGATATGACCTGGAAGTCGAGGAAATGTTTTTGCCTTACTTTAATGCAAATTGCCCAATTGAAATAAAATTTTGCTGTTTGTTTCGTGAAGAAAAAATTGAGTAGGCAAGGGGTTAATAAGTTGCGCGCGTGCCTTTGAATTTAACTATGCCTCAAAATGACAGTTTTCACCTTCAGCTTCGGGCAAGCACTGCCAAAGTTAGGCACACTGTTGGGAACGGCGCTCTTTCAGACAGGTAAGGCATGTGCAACTTTCACTACAGTTTTATCTAAATGACGGTGTTAGTCTATGTCTAGAAGCCACCTAAAAGGCCTAGGCAAGTGTTCAAAATGTAGAAACACGAAGATGACAAAAAAACGGGTCGAGCACAAGGCACATGGAGCGCAGTGAAATTGCCATATCCAGCGAGACTATTCTCAAGGCACGTACAGTCGAGTCTCGTTAATATGGATACCCGCTATACAGACAACAGACTCGGGAACGAACTGGGTCAATGCGTGCATTTTTGTCTCATTATCACGGACCCTTTTTGGGGGGAATGGAGGTATCCATATTAACCCCTTAACCGTTTTTCATTTTTGGCAATTTTTAACCCTAAACCGCTTCTTTGTTTTTCTTCTTATCTTACGATTTCAGTTAGTCCACTCATAAAGTCATATTACGATCGAACGACAGAGCAAACAGAAACATTTTATTGAAGTCGATTGTATTTGCTTTGTTTTTGGGACAAGTTCAACTAACTCGTACCAAAAAAAAAAAAAAAAAATGCATCCTCACGATGAGCTGGTACCGGTTACCGCTCATCACTTCTCCAAAGATGGGCATGTGCAGAAGCTTGTTCTTCGACCAGTACCACCCTTGCTCCGGTTTTCGCACACTTCCTCGCAACAGCAGGAGCGACAAGAATACCCGCATCTCCTCCGTTGTTGTTGGTACCCATTTCTTGAGGCGAGAATGCTCGCCGAGTCGGCTGGCGATGAGTTTTTGCTCGGCGTATCGGTTGGTTTCCCCAACTATCGGCGTGACCAAGCCGTTGTCCAGAAAAGCTTCGAAGTACTCGAGCACGTCGGTGGTTCATTGGACCGAAAACGTCTTGGCCGGGCTGCCGAGAAAAGGGAATCGAGGGGCTGCTGGTGGAACACTGTTCGTGTCAATTTTCGACCACTGCCGAGCATCGGCAATAGCGCTATCTGGATCGTCGTCGTCTTCCGCTTGGTCCGAGGAGCTGCCGAGTTCGACGTCGTAATCACTGTCTTCTTCACTCGAAGAACACAAGTAGACGTCAGTATCCGTGTCGCTATCGAAGTCTTCCTCAAAAGAAGCATTTCTTTTCTCTTTGGATGGGCCCGGGCCACACGTGTCACCACCACTGGACGTCTATTTTCAATCTTGTCTTCAAAAGAAGAAAAAGACAAAACGAACGCAAACAAAACACGCAAAATTGCCGTTCCTGTGCTGCCATCTGTCGGCAGCATCTCAAACTGCGTTAGGAACGAGCCTGGGTCGTCTAAAACGGCGAAGGGGCGAACGATGCAGGACAGACGAGCTACACTCGTCTTAAACGGTTTGGGGACGGCTCGAGATGGACGAGCTAGGCTCGTCCAAAAAGGTTAAGGGGTTAACGAGACATTTTTGTACTAACGTAGATTGACAGTAAAACCTGAAATCGCAATAGTAATCCAAGTTGTTTGCTGAAAACTCGGATATCTAATTTAGTCCGATCAATCAATTTCCTTTCTCTTCTTTCTGACCTTCCCAGCTTCGCATGCATAACCCCACTTGGTGCTGGGTACACCACTCTGACGATGCTATTTTGCGATTCAATCGTCAGCCTCGCTGGCCCTAGTTGCTTGTGTCCCTCAAGAAAGGCCTTTCACTCTCGCCGTTGTCATTCACCTCAGGGCTGGCTCGCTAGAAAATCTGTCCTAGCATGAAAGACGGCAGTGCCAAAGCTGTCGCACGAGCAGCGAGGACTAAGCCTGAAGCACTTGTGTGCCTAGCTGAAACTCCGTTTCTAGCCAGCCAGCCATGCTGTCCGTTTTTTACACATTCCGTTGACCCCTCAACCTCGCATCATTTATGCCCTCGTTGGAGTAACCGGAGGGCATAAATCGAGCCAGAATAACCAAAGTCAAAGAAAGCTCCATTTCCCTGGAACTGCTCCTTCCTAGTAGGTCATCCAGTGGTACAGGCAGTAGAATCAACTGCCCATGTTGCAATCCCCCAACCAACAAGGAACCTCTTGGTATTACAATTGGAGGCCACTTGGAACCTTGGCAGGCCTCATTGAAAATTTGAAAGAACCACTCAACCCCCCCCCCCCCCAAGAAAAGCTTTGAAGTGCCATGCATGTCACAAGATAAACTCGCCCCGAAAAAAGATTTTATCGCAATACAGTCGCCGACCAATTTTTCGGACTTTGCAGGGACCGAAAAATGTCAGAATAATAGAGCAGTCAGAAAAATCAGCAGATTAACAAACTTGCCTTCCTTACATCTAAGTGGGCTTAAAAAAGCCATAAATAGTGCCTTGCTTCCGGTTATGCCTCCGCTTGCGTTCGGCCACTTTCTATTCGCTTGAGAATCGCTGCCTTCTTTTCTAGCGTTATGGTCGAGTACTACGTGCTTCTTAGCGACACTTCGAGGCGGAAAAAGTACAGATGGGGCCATGACATCCAAGCCAGTTTAGTTCAAGAACACAACTTGACGAGATGAGAGGCGCAAGTCCACGACTGCAGAATGGCGAATTAACGAAGCAAATTGGTAACAAAGATGACGATAACGACGCGCGGCTAGAGAAAAAGAAAGCTATAGCATAGTGTCACCTAGCGGTAGGACTTAGCAGTACTCAAGTAGCGCTGCCAAACCAAGCCAAACGTGGTGTTCCCCGCTGATCGCTCGCGACAATTTTGCCCGAAAAATAGAACTTTCAGACTTCAGGCTGTCCGAAACATCGGTCGTGAATATGCACTATTTCTGTCGAGTAGGTCACGGTTCCTCCTCTAGGTCCGAAATATCGAACAAGTCCGATTTATCGGCGTCCAAGAAATCGGTCGGCGACTGTATTTACATTGCGAGACCTATTTTGAGCTACGAAAACTTGCAAAAACACTCTCCTATTTCGAGATGTGGGCACCAAAGTATAAGCATTAGGAACCACTCAAATGAGCCTTGCTACGTAAATATTCTTGGGAAACGTTTGCTATTTAAGTACAAAAAGAAGGAGGGAGTTCAAAGTAAACATATTGTTAGGAAGAAGTGGTACGGCAGAGCGGCGCGCGCTCGACGAGCATTCAGAGAGCACGGACTGTTCCTGGACGAATGTCACCCCTACTATGCACCTTGGATCTAATCATTCCTCATTAAATCACCCTAGAATTGTAACCTAATACGTGGTGGAGGTGCAGCAAAATCCCCAACCTCTCCACTCCGCTCATCTGACCTGGAGCTGCGCAGCGGCCGCTTCACCTCTGCAACCATGCCCGCGATGAGAACGCCAACACAACGCACCAGCGGCCTCTACCCATCACGTGACCCCCCCGAATTCGCCGGTACCCCTGATTCTGACGTCCAAGACTGGCTGAAGAATTACGACCGCGTGAGTCAGCATAATCGTTGGGACGACACGATCAAGCTCGCCAACGTTGTGTTTTTCCTGAAAGGCACAGCACTACAATGGTTCGACAACCATGAAACCGAAACCAATTCATGGGACGCGTTCAAAGCCGCCTTTGCGGACGTCTTCGACACACCTGAACGCTGCAGACAGCAAGCCAAGGACAAGCTTTCCAAGCGGTACCAAGCCGCCTCTGAATCTTCGACCTCTTATATCGAAGACGTACTCCGCCTTTGCGTCCGCGTCAACGCAGCTATGCCAGGGGACGAGAAACTCAGGCACCTCTTCAAGGGGTTGTCCCAGCAACTGTTTTCTGTCGTCGCCCCTAAATCGCCTCCGACCCTCCACCAGCTCATTGCGGAATGCAACAAGTACGAAGAGCTCCAAAGCGGCCGGATCTTCAACGCTCCGTTTGAATGACTCCCGGAAGTATCCACAAACCGAGACTTCTAGTGTTCAGCAAGTCATCAAGGATGAACTTCGGGCTGCCCTTTGCCCCGTCGCTCCCGTTCCTTGCCCTCACGTCCCACCGCCTGCTTTCTCGCCGCCCATCTGCGCCTTGCAGCACGCATCCCCACACCTCTGCCTCGTGCAGCATTTGAATAACGTTTCCCCACCTCCTCGACGTTACGGACCACCCCGAAGGACTGAGGCATATCGCACCGAAGACAACCGTCCGGTATGCTTCTACTGCCACTCACCTGGCCACGTTATTCGCTACTGCCGCCGCTGTATTGAGTCCGAGACATACAATCGCAACCCCACTTCTACCCCAAACTTCAACGACCACAACCCCAGCCGCACCACCACTGTCCGCCGCAACTGGAGTCCTCCCCCTTTTCCTGGTTCTCGGCGTGGCCGGTCCCCATCCCCCTACCCTCGACGCCGCTCCGTCTCGCCGTTTATTGAAGCCACCGCCGCATCTCCACCGTCAAACTAAACAACGCAGCCTGTCGTCACACTGGAGGTCAGGCTGCATCGTCGTCAACAGCCCCAAATCCTCCTTCTCTTGGCCCCACCACTATCGCCGTCGAAATTGGAAGAGAAAAAGTCGCAGCTTTAATCGACACAGGTGCAGCAAAATCCTGCATTTCTAATCAACTCCGTCGCCATTTACACAAAGTGCTAACTCCACCATCTCCTGGACATTTTCTTCGCATGGGAAACAGCGACCTCGTACAACCTCTCGGTCACTGCACTATGCCGGTTCAGATCGGTGGCACTTCCTACATAATTCTGTTCACTGTACTTGAAAATTGTGTTGTCGACGTTATATTGGGATGGGATTTTCTTTCGGCCACTGACGCGACCATTGACTGCGCCAGCCGGGAATTGCTCTTGAACTCTTCGCCGACTACTGACGCCACCTGTGAACTTTACCCCATTTTTCTTCACGCCAGTGACGATTACACCTTACCTCCTCTCTCGGCTGCCTATATCACACTCACGCCGAACCGTCCTCTTCCATGCACCTCCGGTCTTATCGAGCCCATCGCCAGCCTTGTCACAAAGAAGCCTGTCATCATTCCCTACCGCATCGCCGACACACTTCAAGGACAGGTTTCTCTCTTCATCACCAACACCTCAGTCGAACCACAAATTGTTCCCCGTGGTGCCCGCTTGGCTACACTTACTACTCATATCTGCGAAAACTTCGTACCCCTTTCTGACAGCATTAACATTCAGACCTTGTCAGCCCCTCCGGACACTAGCATGCACGTTGCGAAGATGGTAGACACCCGCTTATCTGACGGCCAAAAAGCAGCTTTAACCCAGCTTCTTCTTTCATATGAAGACCTCTTCGATTTCGACAATCGACCCCTTGCGCAGACGTCGGAGGTCTGCCATCACATCGAAACGGGTGACGCCTCTCCCGTTCGAAGTCGCCCATACCGAGTTTCATCGGCAGAGCGCCAGGTCATTCACGAACACGTCACTGATATGCTTCGCAAGAAAATAATTGAACCTTCATCAAGCCCCTGGTCGTCACCTGTAGTCCTCGTAAAGAAAAAAGATGAAACCTGGCGCTTTTGCATAGATTACCGACGCTTAAACAAAATTACTTCCAAGGACGTCTACCCTCTACCCAGAATTGACGACACTCTCGACACTCTTCAAGGATCATCCTTCTTCTCTTCAATGGACCTTCGCAGTGGCTATTGGCAGATACCCGTTGCGGATATTGACAAACCTAAAACTGCCTTCATTACATCCGCTGGCCTCTATCAGTTTAACGTCATGCCCTTTGGTTTGTTTAATGCCCCAGCCACATTTGAACGAATGATGGACACTGTGCTGCGTGGCCTCACCGGGAATATATGCCTATGCTATCTAGACAATATCATTGTTTTTTCCAGTTCATTCTCTCAACACTTGAAAAGGCTGAAGCACGTCCTCGACTGCTTTCGATCAGCCCACCTACAACTTAACTCGAAAAAATGTGTCTTTGGAGCACGCCAAATCAAGGTTTTGGGTCACATTGTCAGCGCTGACGGAATTCGCCCTGACCCATCCAAGGTACAAGCCGTTTCTGAATTTCCAGTGCCCAAACATCTGAAAGACGTGCGCGCCTTCCTCGGTCTTTGCACCTACTTTCGCAAATTCATACCTGGATTCGCCCACATCGCTGAACCCCTAAACTCACTTCTCCGTACCAATGCGACCTTCCAATGAAGTCGTGAACAAAACGATGCCTACCAAGCCCTCAAGACTGCCTTGACGACCGTTCCAGTTCTTGATCATTTCGTCCCAGGTGCCGACACGGAGATCCGCACAGATGCAAGCGGCCACGGCATCGGCGCTGTGTTAGCCCAGAACGTCTCCGGCGTCCAGCATGTGATTGCCTATGCAAGCCGTACGCTTACAAAATGTGAGCGAAATTACAGTATAACAGAACGCGAGTGTCTGGCCGTTGTTTGGGCAATTTCAAAATTCCGTCCTTATCTCTACGGTAAACACTTCACTATCGTCACTGATCACCATGCATTATGCTGGTTAACAACGTTAAAAGAGCCTTCCGGACGTCTTGGCCGTTGGTCCTTGAAATTGCAAGACTACACATTTACAGTGCACTACAAATCTGGCAAACGACACCTTGACGCGGACAGTCTTTCAAGATGCCCACTTCCCCTTTCGTCGCAACGTCCGCCTTCCGCCGACCCCGACACAACAACGGCCGTCTTAGACTCCATCGACATTGCTGCCGCACAACAGTCTGACCCTTTCTTACACCCCATCATTCACCACTTACTGGGCTTATATCAAAACCCTCCTGCGCAAATTCTACGCCGTGCCCGTCTATTCCAACTCAGGAATGGAGTCCTCTATAGGCGGAACTATGACATCCACAGACGCGCTTGGCTTTTGGTTATCCCCCGACAACTACAAAGAGATGTCATTCAAGCCCACCATGACGACGCAACAGCCGGACATCTCGGATTTGCCAAAACGTACTTCCGCATACGGAGTCGTTACTTCTGAACGGGCATGACCCGCACCATCAACAAATATGTTTGAGCGTGTCACGACTGCCAGACGAAGAAAAGACCTACCACCAGGCTTTCTGCTAGACTACAACCGATTCCACAAACAGACCAACCATTCCAGCGTATAGGAATCGACTTTCTCGGTCCTTTTCCTCTGTCGACAAGCGGGAACAAGTGGATCATTGCAGCTATTGATCATTTGACACGCTATGCTGAGACAACTTCTGTACCTGCCGCGAACGCCAATGAAGTTGCAAATTTTTTTCTGCACTCCATTCTCTTGCGTCATGGAGCTCCCCAGTTTATAATTAGTGATCGTGGCACTCCCTTTCTCTCTCAAGTCCTCGAAGACGTCTTTCGGCTTTCGTCCACGGTCCACAAAGTCACAAGCGCCTACCATCCCCAAACAAATGGACTGACCGAACGCTTGAACCACACACTTGCTGACATGGTTTCAATGTATGTCACCGACCATCACACCAACTGGGGCATCATTCTTCCCTACGTAACCTATGCATATAATACGGCACGGCAGTCTACAACCAGCTACTCTCCATACTACCTCCTCTATGCCCGCGAACCCTTCACACCCCTTGACACCATTTTGCCCTATACACCTGACACCTTGGTTCAGCCGTCCGCAGCAGAGATCACATCCAGAGCAGAGGACGCTCGCCAACTCGCCCGCATGCACACCCAAGAATCCCAGCAGCACCAGAAGCTACGTTACGATGCATGCCATCTGCCTACCACCTACGACATCGGCGACGAAGTTCTCTTGTGGACTCCCTTGCGCGCACCCGGCAAGTCTCAAAAACTCCTCGAGCAATTCGTCGGCCCGTTCCGTGTCGTCCGTCAACTTTCTTTCAACAACTACAAAGTTGCCGCTGTTACCCCACCCCTTGATTATCGTTCAAGATCTTGTGACGTGGTTCACATAAGCCGTATGAAGCCTTACTAACGTCGCGATACGTAGGCCTCTCAAACGCACCAGATGACCGGTGCCTGCACCTACGGGGGGAATATTGTTAGGAAGAAGTGGTACGGCAGAGCGGCGTGCGCTCGACGAGCATTCAGAGAGCACGGACTGTTCCCGGACGAATGTCACCCCTACTATGCATCTTGTATCTAATCATTCCTCATTAAATCACCCTAGAATTGTAACCTAATAATATATTGACCTATATCTGCCTGATTGGGTAAGAATCAAAGCCAGAATTAAAGTCCGAAACCATAATTGCAGACCTCAAGAAAAATGGCTACCCTATTCAACCCCGATGCTAAGATCTCACCAGACAAAACCAGATGCCACTGGAAGGAAGGCAGCCCCACTGAGTCGTGCGCATCAGCGTCCCCCACATAAAGGGGATCAGCGAAGCGCTCGCGCGAGTCCTGGGAAAGAAGGAATTCTGGTGGCCCAGAAGCCTGCGTCCAAAGTGGGAAGGTTCATGCCAAGACCCAAAGATTGTCTACCAAAGGAAAGAGCACAGGGCGTGGTTTCCATCATTCCAGGCGCAGAGTGACCAGCAACCTACAGGTACATCGGCGAGACTAAACTTTCCCGAGCAAATCCGCCAATGCAAGAACGACGTGCTGAGGTTAGCAGCGCGATCGCCTGAACACGGCGATACCCTAGACCATTGTCTCGCGGACTTTGCAAATGCGCGCGCGATTGACGCGGGGCCAAATATCTGAAGAAGACTTTCCTCGGAGTCGTGGCAAATCCAGCGTACGCCAGGAACCCCCCGCAGGTCCCTGGGCGCCTTGCCCTCTGCGTACGCACGTGGCCTCCGTGACCCGACGAGAAAGCTCAAGAGATGACCCTCCCCATAACCAAAAAGACGATTTTTCAATGTTTACATATTTTGATTTCTCGTTTCAAAGAGAGGTTAGCAGCTGCTGCTGCTCCGCGTATTTTCAGTCACTCTTGAAGAAGAAACCGAGCTGGTTTCAAAACGTCGAGTTTCCTTTCGAGATTTGGTTGGAACTACATCTTTCAGATTTTAAAATGGGTGTTGAGGAGAAACTTTGGCATCCTTGATACTCGCATCAGACTTTCCCGTGACCGCTGGTTCAAGGTTTACGGACAACGGGGAAGCCTAACTCTTAGTCCTGCTGAGCACAGCCGGAAGCGGCATGCAGCTGCTTCTACGGCTCGCACTTTTCACACTTAACCCTCACGCGGACGAAAGCATACGCTAGCCATGGCCACGTTCGTGTCCAACGTTACTAGGTCGAGGTCGGTAGAATGCCCGGTGCCTCCTTTTCGCTATGCCCACCCTATGGACACGAGCGACGGTCTAGTGTTAGATGCACATTGCCTGCGGTGAAAAGCCATCGTATCATGCTTTTCACGGTGAACGAAGGCTTGCCACCCGTTATAATGTCACGAATGACAGGAGAAGAAGCGGCGGAAATCCTGTTTCAAAGTGAAAGTTTCATGGGGCAAACGTGTGCCCAATGAAATAAGGAAAGAGTGTCGCGACAGCAGAAAAGCGACTTGGTTGCGTAACAGCGAGCGAGACTGACTCGACAGGGTCACGCGCAGCTCCTTATCTAGTGCGAGTCGGCATCTCGTAAATTCGCCCCAAAACGTTAGCGCGTTCAGGGTGAGAATGAACAGGAACAAGAAAGTAGGACGAAATGATAAATGTTACGTCCCGAGCAAGAATAAACAGGAATCTTCTAGAAGTCAGTTAGAATCTATTTGAGACCGTCAACGCAAAAACTATACTTTGTTTTGGCTTAGGTTCAGGCACAGCCGGCGCTAGTGGGACCAGTCAAGCAGCATCAAAAGTCACTGGGCCTTTTCCGTTTACGAATGGTTCAGCAATGATAGAGCAGAACACCACGATTGACGCTCTCCGATGGGGCCCATCAGCCCGGAGCGTCGGCTGCGTCTGGACGTAAGGGGAAACCAAGGAGTAGAGTACAAAAAGGGCTTGTCAATGGATTCTTTTTTTCTTTACACAATGTACACGAAAATTTTTTAAGCCCCCCCAAAGTATTGTAGACAAAGCATGCGAGCGAGCTTGCTTGAAAAACGACCGCATCATTCGATATCTCTAAGCGGGTGCAAGAGCAAGCGGGAAACGCGGGACTTCTACGCAGGACTGTCCTCCCAATAGCTGTCTGTGCCTTCAGGGGGGGGGGGGGGGGGGGTGAATGGTTTTACAACCTAACCAGAGGTCGGCATCCTGACAGACACGCATGGTGCTATCGCCAGTGCATGGAAGGGTTGGCTGGCCACGGCGTTTCCACTTTCTTCTCCGCTTTTCAGCTTCTTTTCAGTCACGTACGTCCGCACGATGTTAAAAAAGTTTATTCGCCTCATCGCTTTCAAACTCGGTCATTTTCTGTTTGGAAAGGAAGCTCGCGTCAAAATGAATATAATGTGTATATTAAGGGCTGTCAACCGGTTCAATTTCGCATAATTACCCCCTCGAGGAAAAAGGGCAGCCCTAGGTGAAGGTAAAGTTTGCGCAAAAAGTGTCGTTTGAAAACAATCCTTCTCCGTTTTCGTGGGAGTGGTGACGCTGGTGGCATTAGGATCGCCCTTTGCCCGTACCTGCTTGCGTGCGGGCAACTGAGAAGGGCCGAACAACGCTCTTCTTCCGTAGAACTTGGCAACTGATAAATCTAAGAATGTTGTTCGTATCGACTGTTTTGTAAGCCCCTTCATGGTGGTAGACCCCCCAAAGAAAACTGAGAAAAGACTTACTTGATCTGTGGATGCGGTCCCTGACCATCATGTACTCCTGTTCGTGCTTCACTGCAGTCATCGATGTTGACAGCTCCTTGATCATCTCCTCCAGCTTGTTCTCGTGTGCTGCACGCCAAGACCAAACAGCATGAGCGAGGCAAATGGCGCCTCCCATAATGTCCCCTTCACACACTTGCAACGGAGTGGAACCAACCGAGATAAGACCGCTTTTTAAGCCTCTTGCAACAGCTCAGGACCAAATGCGCCGCTCCGGAGCCAGTCTTAAAGGGGCGATGTAACAATTTTTGTACTTTGCGCGAATACCGCTTAAAACGGATCCCTGACGTTAATGACCTATGAAACACTCATTCGTTTTTCACCCCACACAATAAAAGTCCCAGTAAAAAATTAAAGAAAAACGAGCAGCGTTCACCCCCTCAACTCGCAGCCAGAACAAGCGGCCACGTGATCTGGAGCCGATTATATGCCGCCAATGTGATCATAGCCACGTGCTGGGGTTGGCAAAGCACAGGACACACGCTGAGTTCCAGATATTGTTGTCGTTGAAGCAATTGGACACTGGCCACAACCCGAATGCATGTCGAGGCGTTGATTGTCACGAGCCCAGATGGAATGCGTACGCAGTCTTCGCGTCCACTGTGGGAGCAGCATTTGAATATCGTCACAGCTGGGATCGCAAAGCTCGATGACGCGTTCCCGGGGATCGTACTGTTGCCATTGTCCCCACAGCTCCGTCATCAAATTCCGCGAAGGAGAGACTGAATGAAAAGCTCCGCTTTCATCCTTCGAATTCCGCCGCGACGAAGACGCTTCTTGGTCAGTGGTGTTGCGTTCGGGTATTCTTGGGTCCCGCTAGTGCCAGGAAGCTGGTGTAAAGTAAGAAATATTCCATCCCAATGGTGTTGCTCTTCCCCTTTAAGCCGTCGCAAGAGGCTTAAAAACCAGTCTTGTCTCAACCGGTCCTACTTGGTTGCAAGTCTGTGCACGGGCCTTAACGCTCGCAACGACCACTTGGGTCTTTCGGCAACACCCGTGAAAGCAAAACAAAACTAGCAATTGTTGCAGGCCCCTCCTTTTGCGATTCTTTAGAATAACCTTAAAATGACCGCATCATCCAGTCACTTTATAATGCAGAGCTTTAGCTTTAAAAAGGATGGGATGCCTCTTAGGAGCCTCGGGGCTTGTGGCCTGCAAGCTAGAAACCGATTGTGTAGTATCACAAACTTAAAGCAATAGGCACTTACATCTTACCTCACTGCCTGTTGCCGAGATCGGGACGGTGTTTTAAAGCCTTTTTCTGCGTCAAAGATGGCACCCAGATAAATGTACCAATTGCTGTTACGTAATCCAGCAGAGTGCCGCCTTTAACCCCTTCCCATCATTTGTCGGGCCCAATGTGCAACGCCAGGAAGGAGACGGGCATGCCACTGTAGGTCCGTGTATTTTAGACACCTTCCTCAGCTGGGCATCTACATCAGTCGCAAACCCGAGGGGGGGTCGCGACAAAATGGTTTGGCGATTTAAAAATAAACTTGGCTCGTCCGCTCCGGTGTTTTCCCAGCTAGACATCGAGCCAGAACCGAGACTTGTGGTGTCCAAACTCTGCCCTCGTTTTGAGAAACAAAAGCTCAATTTAGTCATTATAAGACAATCATTCCTGCTGGCTTGCTTTCTTTTTGTTGTTTTTTGCAATGGTTTTTGGTTTAGTCAATTGATTCTGTCAAGTAAAGTTTCAGTATAAATTTTGTGTATTACTGTTCGTGCACTGAAATGGAAAACCTTGTGGCATCGCAAAAAATGGGGGGGGGGGGGGGGGGTCACGATGTGGTATTTTATATTTTGATGGGTCGCACAGTAGCAGAGTATGGAAAGCACCACTCTACATGAACAGAGGTGAATGAAAAAGTATGAGTAAAGATATAAAAAAAGAAACAGCACATCTCGTGCTTATTATTTCTTTCGTTCACTGATTACCAACAACTGGCTCATCATTTCACTTATGTTGACAACTCCACTTGAAAAGTTGCATGAAAGCATCCGTTCAAATTAGGGTAGGTGTTACACCAAGTAGGGACGTCGCGAACCTGCCGATGTTCCAATTCAAGCAGGTTCAACTTTTTTCAACTTTTAACGCAAAGTTCAGCAAAAGTTCAAAGTTGGACTATTGCGCGGGAATTGAAAACAAACTGATACCACTTCACGGAAGAGGGTAAAGAACTAACAAAATAACTAAAATATCATATGTTTGTTTTTGTATTACGTAAACATTGGTAATCATTTCCTAAAATTTAAAATGAACTATTGCACATTTTTCTTTTCTTCCAAAATTTGTGCTGCAAGGAAGTTTGTCAACCGTTGAAAAGTCAAACTTCGTTCAATTTTGTGAAAAGCTCGAAGACATCCGGCTCAACGAGAGATTGCAACATCCCCATACTAACTTTTTTTTGCGCGTGTACAACTTGGATCGACGTCCAACAGGGTGCGCGCGGTTACTCGTAGCTTCGGCTTCGCCGCCTCGTAAAGTTGTCCCCAGGGGTCCCATTTTGGTGAAGGGGAGAGCGCTTTCGATTGGACCGAGGCAACGCAGATTGCCCCTAATCAACCAATGAGAAATTTTTTACTTGTTCGGGGAACTTTTGCTGAAAACGTCCCACAAATTCACAAATAGCGCGAAAGCTCTCTGATGTGCTCGTCCTCAGTAGTCCTTCGTACACTGGTCAATGTCAGCTTGTGTACGGCAGCAGAACAACTTGAGGTTCGCAAAAGAAGCGCGGGTTGTCAATGACATTCGACGTGAAATAGCAGATCGCAATTTCGGTCGCGTTCGATCTTACCCCGCAGCAGCGCTCAGTTCGTAGCAGACAAACTTTTCTGTCCGTTGGGAGACGACATTGGTGTTTTATCGTTTTATTTGTCTGCTAATGACGCTTCGTAGCGGACAAGCCGCATTCTTCGCTGGCAAACAAACCGTCTACGAATGTTATCCTGGCTCGCTCTGTGAGAAGCGAAATAAGATCTCACGATGACCGAAATCGGACCCCAGGTTTAGTTGCGGGCACTCACCTTCGTCTCCCTCCTGAGTCTTGGTGGGGGCGTCGCCAATGTCCATGGAGAACATGACGATCTTGGGCGTCATGGTGGACATGGCGTTGCTGAAGCAGTAGTGGTACGTGCCGTCGGCGTATGCCGCAAACGTGTACTTCCCGCTCGACTCCCGCTCCCCCTGGTACACCACCTTGCCGTCCGGTCCCGTGATCTGCACGTTCAGAAGACCAAACCAACATTTGTCTTGAAGTCAAGGGTCTCCAGACGTGCCACATGTGTGTGGAGGAGGAGTTGGCAATGCACGTCACGCGGAGGAGCAGAACCCCACTCGACCCGGCTCCTCCTTTGATAATTCCTTACTCTACTGGAAGGCTCATTCTCGGCTGTCATTGTGTGTTCTAGTTGGGAACATTCCTCAACTTGCTGCGTGCATAAAAGTAATGGGCTGTTTTGCGACAAAGGTACCAGCAAGCTGCTGGTACTACCTTAGCATATGTTTCTCTTCGTGACGATAGTGGCAACGAGATGCTAGAACGTGTTGTTTTGAAGTGCACGGGGCCTCGCCCTGCCCTTCCTAAGGGGGTAAGGGATTTGGCGGAAGCGCTGGGTTTTTGCTGCCACGGATAAAAGAATGGAGGAAAAAAGGATTACGAAGGAGGATATACGGCGGAAGCACCCACTTCGTTTAAGCGCCCACTATTAACATTTCCCAAACTTGTGAATTCTGCAAATTCTACGTTTTGATCGGACAAGCACCTATGTCTAGATTAATTTCAGTGAAAGTGGGCTGGGTGCTCCCCCGGTATTTTAAGGTACAGGATGGGTGGTCTAGGGAAGTGGGATAATGCACAAAATTGGTGGGGTAGACGATTTATAGAGACGGAATTTAGAGCAAACTTTAAGTGGGAGGAGGGGGTAAATGTTTCTACGCTAGGTGGCACAAGCTACCACCAGATACAATAGGTATAGCCAATTAGAGTCATCTATCCATCCATCTGTTAGAAATTTAGTCAGTGGAGTAAAACTAGTAGCCTAAGGTCTTTTAACCGTGCATCACATGGTAGCGACGCACAATCGCTGGACTCTGCAGCACGAGCTTTCACTCCACGTGCTATGCGGTACATTACCACACTTAGCCATTGATCCCCCATAAGTTATGGGGAATTTCTTTGCCAGAAGAAGTGTGGTCCCTAAACACACTGCAAAAAGAAAACGACCGAATACACCGACACCAAACGTTGAATGGTTTTTGCTAAAACTCAGCCCAGCTCATGTTGTACGGTAGAAAAGACAATTGCAAAAGCTCAGTTCAACCAGATTCAAGTTCACACAATTGAGTTACGCAGGCTCATTTTGCTTTTAAGGAAACTCATTCCTCGGACAATCACAATAGCGGCACTTTTCCGTCAAGTTCCACACACAAATTGCGGGCACTTGAAAAACGACCGAAGTGTGAGCGGAGTAGAAGCTACAAGCGCAAGCTCCATGCTTTGAATGGGCCTGCTGCGTGCGCGCTTGTGCCAGTGCAAAAGTAGTTCACTGTAGCATGCTTATGCTTGTTGGTTCGGTTTTGCTTGCATTCATGGTGAAACAAAGATAGCTTTCTGCATACATGCAGTGTCAACAGTTTTCATGTGACTATGGCTTGTTTATCAACAAAGAGTTGCCGTACACTGATTTGGCAACACCTTTGGAATTTGTTCCACACTATGCCATGAATTCAAGGACAAATCAAACAGAGAAAGAAAAGCTTACATTTATCACACAAGGAAATGCCTTGGTCATATTTTAAGTGACAAAAATCTTGAAGGAAGGTGTCACAAGAAAGTTGTAATGCCCGTGTCCCACTAGAGCGACAGACAGAAACAAAAGACAGCGACAAGCCTCAAACCCATGCAGCATGCTCGCGATGGTGCCTTTTGCAGGCGTTTAGTCGTTCGGTGCTCAGTGAAGTAAGCACGAGCGATTGCAAGCCTGTCAAAGATACCCTCGCGTGCATGATGCTCGTGTTTGAGCGTAGCCTTCTTTATTCTACAAAGCCCCTCAAATCGCGAAAGACTCTGGTTTGAGGCTTGTCGCCGTCGTTTGTCTCTGTCTGTCGCTCTAGTGGGACACGGGCATAAGAAAAGCGAACTGTAATCCCCGTAAACTGACAAGTTTTTTGCATTTTTTAGCAGTTTTTAACGCCGGCAGATTACCTATTCTTCGGCTAAAACCAAAGAGCCCTCGGCCTGAAAATAAGCACCAGCTTGAGCTTGATTTAGACTTTTTCTCATAAAATGTATGTTTCTCCAAGAAAACCTGTAAGTAGCCAAGCTCATTGTGCTAGGAGACTAGTTTACTGCACAGATGATGCAACAGGCACACCTGTGAAAGCCATGAGCACAGTAAAAGTGAGCGGCGGTTCTTTTGGGAGCCGATTCTCTCTCGTTCAGTCAGCCGTGCCGAGCCCAGAGTCAGAGCCGGGTCAGGGCTGGGTATTGGCCAGGCCTTTTGCCGGGTGCGATTTGCACGCCATCTATTAGTAGTAGCGGGAAAACAACTCCATTCCGTTCCTGCTGCCATGACAAAACAGCCTTTTTGTTGACAAAAGTGGCACCTTCCTGCTAGGGCCGTAACTGAATGGGGCTTTGTCGCTAGTGTCGACGAAGCCTCTGCGGAGCCTATGATAGCCATGCGGAGATTAACCCCTCATTGGTTCGCGGCTTGCCTTTACCTTGAGCTCGCTCACATGCTGTTGCCTGATTACCCGCTTCGAAAGAAACGCCAACGAATGTCTTCAAGCACTTCGTTTAACTCTTTCCTGCCCACGCCTATTCCCATCGATAGCCCGAAATAACTAGACTGCATAGCACAGGTTGCAGTGTAACCTGTGCTGTGCAGTCTAGTTATATGTCTTTGAAAAAAGGATATATGTACGAGTAGAATAACAGCGTTATAAGTAGTTCACTGCTACCTTCGAAGCGCCGCACCAGCACACAATGCACGATCGGCGAGAATAGTCTCACGATTCTCGCCGATCGGCGCCATTTGTGGACCCGGCCACCCGGCTCCGACAGTATGGTTCGGGACATCTACGGGCACGGCTCAGTGAACGAGAGAGAGCGGACTTTCTCTCTCCAAAAGAACCACGGCTCACTCGTTCTTTAAAGGAGCGGCTCAAAAAGGATCCGGCTCGCTCCTGAGCGACCCAGTCACCGATGTGAACCGGTGAGCCGTTCAAATGCACCGGTTCATTTCACTGAGCTGAGCCGTTCCGAGCCGCTCACTGAAGTGAGCCGTTTTTCCCATCTCTAGTTTCGGTCGAGTTTCAGTGGATCAGGATGAATGGCAGTTCATGCACAAGCATGCCCCAGAGGAAACGTGTCATGCTGTACAAACTATTAAATCACACAGAAGAAATCTGATGGAAGCCCGGGTAGGCTGAAGATGCGGCAAATGACAATCACATAATTAGAACGCTACTACAACATCTGGCGACTCTTTACAGGAAAGTGACCTGGGGTCATAGATTTATAGACTAACCAAAGGAATTAATGTGACCACGTTTTGTTGTTGTTGTTTTTTTTCGAACTAACCATTTGAAACATTGTTTTGCTAAAGCATCCAGAATTAGACATACATGATTTGCTCGCAATCTCGAGCCGTAGTACCAAAAGCTTCAGTACTGAACACGGTTTGGTAAACAATGACCTCAGCATAGTAACGACATTCGAGAAAAACAGCTGCAACGCCTAACCATGGACGAAAAAAAAAAAAAAGAATAAGGGGAACAAACGCACCATACACTCTAACCTTATGAGCACGTTGGCGCTGGTTGGGCGACACAGGTAACACGCGACACGTCGGCTAACATCTACACTGCTTCACAAACAGTTGCTCACTCTTAAAAGAATGAAACGTAACCCTTTCCCGGTATATTTTCCAGCAACACGGTAGAGGGTGTGTAACTAGAAACGGGAGCTGGGGGTCGATAACGTGTGCCTGGGCTGGCTTGTACCGGCTGTTCAAGCGTGAGGCACGGGCAGTGACCGTGTACCGAACCAGCCCGGGGTGCACTCCCGTTCACGCAGGGGCGTTCTGTTCGGTGTTTCGGAGTACCCACCTTAACGTCGATGTCTAAAAAGCCGCCCTCGGCCACTTCGAAAGTGAGGCCCATCTTCGTACCCGACGTGGCGGTGTCGTGGAAGCATTCTTCCGCGTGAGCGTCCACGGTGATGAAAAGCGCACGGGCGTAGCTAAGGCACACAATTACGACGGCAGTCCGTAGGGTCGACGCACGAACCGAGTACATGTTTTCTTCCGAAAGATGCGACGAAACTCAAGTGTGTACGGCAAGGATACGGTTCTAAAAACACATAACAACGCCGCGGCAACCGCTGTCTGCCACGTTTGTTGCGTTCACTGCGCATGCGCCGGAGCAAGCGGCTGCAGCGCAGCGTTGCTAGATAGAAACACATAATTCGCCAAGTTAAAGCACTAAGGTGGGCTAATTTTTATTTAATTATTTTTGTATATATAAAACTGCCTTGTTTCCAAAAACTTCATGTTTATATCATGAAGTTAATATATTAATTGAGAGGCAAAGGTCGACTACACCGACGCAGACGACCGAGTCGAGTGGCGAGGCGCGTTTGGCGCATAGAGTTTGGCGCACATATTGATAGATGGCGTCAGGAACAGCATCCCGTCCGAAGGTCGAAAGAAAGCAGACGAAATCCGTCGGCAGCAAGAGCGCCGTCGTTTTGCAGCCGCGTTTTCTTTTATTTTTGTTACTTAAAGTTTTGCTACCATTGTCCGAATTAAAAATAAAAAAGGAAGAGAAAAATATTATGTTCATTTTAATAAACCACGGTCATCGTTAGCAGTCTCGATATGTTTTTAAAGGGATACTTCAACGAAATTTGAAATATTCCCGTCGTGTTCAAAAATAGGTTGAATACGATCCACAATATCCGTAAATGACAATCGCACGTTTGTATTTTGAGCCTGGTGGCTGTATTTTTCGTTATAAACGGCCCACTCTGGCAAGCGCTCGGAGAAGGCCCAGCGGAGACCACGTGACGTCCAACGCAATCGTGACGTAGATGGTCTCGGGACGAGCAAAGCTACGGCGAGGCCAACGTTACTAAAACACTCAGTTGGGAAACTGCCATAGAGACTGCCCTGAAAAAGTGTCCCCGATCTGTCCTCGCGAACCGAGCTAATGACGAACACAACGCCGCCATTTCTCCCGCAGCCCCACTCGAGGAACCGCACGTTACTTCTATTTCGGCTTTAATCGGCCATTCTGGCGCCGAAACAGATACAGTAGAAGAGGTTACAGGGGTGCCACCCCCGTCTCCCCGCCGGCCGCGCCGCGTCTTACTACCGAAGTTAAAATGCACCTAGGTCGGGACGCGCTACCTGAAAGTACCGCTGAGGCATGGTTGTATAAAAACAATATTAAATATGCCGCAAAAACTTGCAAACTAAAGATTTTAAAAACATCACGCGCCCTCCATTTTGTACTAAACTCCAATAAATATCATACAAAAAAAGTCTTTTCCGTTTGTTTTTACGCAAAAACATGCTTTCTAAAAGCTCAATAGACCATTTGCTGTATTACCCAAGCATCAAGGAGAATGCAGGGATTGGTGTTCCACGCGCCACACGCGCACGTCTTCCCCGTATAAAATATTCGAAGTAAATAACCAAAATAAAGCGTTGACGAACGCGCGTGCAAGATACAATTTGTTTTAGGTTTTTGCTTTGGAAAATTTACTACTGCTGAGGCCAGCACGTGCGGCGCGTGGAACACCAATCCCTGCATTCTCCTTGATGCTTGGGTAATATAGCAATAGGTCTATTACCACAGTACAGACAAATGATAAAGAGTGGCGCTGTTGTCGTATTTAGCTCGGTCTCGGTGGACGCCAGCGGCTCAGGTTTCGACGGCGAGTTTCCCAACTGAGTGTTTTAGTAACGTTGGGCGAGGCTGACGTCGAGAGGATGGCCTAGTCGTTCCAGCCACCGAAGCGGCTGCTTTTGTACGAATTTTGAGTGACGGGTTAATCTTCTATATTAATCTTGTAGGGGGACAATAGCGATTTCTGCGACACACAAAAGACATTCTCGGGAAGAGAGGAGTCGAGTCCCTCCTTCCCCTTTTCTCTCGTCGTGGCCGGAGGCGAGACACTCACCGTCACTAGCTGTCAAGGTTCCTAGACGGGCATTACAAGCGAGGCGTTAGCGACATCCCCCAGGTGCTCTTTGCTAATCGTTTAATTAGTTTTAAAATTCCTTTTCGAGACTTTTTTTTAACAAGATATTGGTATGTTCGATGTCATACTGCTCCTTTGAACAAATATAGACCAAAAAATGAGCGCCGAAATTTCGTTGTAGTATCCCTTTAAAGCAAGCCGGAACAAGGAGGTAGCACCATCTATCAATATGTGCGCCAAACGCGCCCTGCCACTCGACTCGGTCGTCTGCGTCGTCGTCCTCCCTGGCGAGTTTTTTGTCCTTATTTTTAGAGAAAGGGAGCTACACCTCGTAATTTACAAGGTAAAACCCACCTGTGAAATGCACTTTTGACGAAAATTTGCTACGTGTAGGCACTAGCTTTATTTAGTGACTCTAGTAGGCACCGATTTTTAAGGCCAATTTTAGATCCAACCTCGACATTTCAGACAACGTATACATATCAGGTCTGAATTACTCACACGTTGAACTATGGTGTACTAGTACACCATAGTTGAACTGTTATGGAAGAAAACGACGGTGTATCAGGGAAATTAAAACGTTGCATGCTTTTCTCCGACAGTCTCGACATCGGGGTAAAAAGCAGGACAACCTCTTTCCGCAAACTCCTCCCCTCTTGCCACTTTAGCACAACGAACGCTGGAGAGAGAGCTTTGTGGGAAAAGGGGGGGTCCTGACTCTAGATTTGATATAGGCCAACGAGACGAACAAACAAACGTTCGGCTGATAAAAGGAAGCATGGCTTGTGGAGGCTATGCGGCTGACGTCATGCCCTCTCCTACCCTTCTATCCTCCTCTCCTACCCTTCTATCCTCCTCTCCTACCCTTCTATCCTTCTTGCGTGATGGCCATGTTCTTGGCGGCCAAAGGCCAATGTTGCCGGACGGAGCAGAAGTTTCGGTTTCGATTTCCGCTCAGATTTAAAAATATATATCCCTTTTTTTCGCGAAGCAAACGACGTAGTGTCTTTTACTAGGGCTTTTTATTTCGAAATCACTCAATATTGCCTAACTTTACCACCATGTGCCCATATAAAAAACACTGTCATTTAAGTTTTTTTTTTTTCTTTTTTTTAAGCACGCATTTTATTTTATTAACTATAACATGAGGCAGACGAGTCTATGCAACAAGGCTGGTGTCCCGGACCGTTCGAAGTGCGAACTCGTCACTTGAACATTGCACATGATAGCTGATGTGGAGTTCGGCACCAGACGACGCGACGAGTTTAAACGGAATTCGACGAGAAGAAGACGATAAACGCCCAACATACGGACGTACTTCAACAACGCGATAAGAAGCGCATGATCGTGACCAAACCACACGAACCAGAAAGAAAAAAAAAGTGTATACGGCGGTTCAACGCCTTTCCCCTAACTGTTTTCACGAGATGCCAACAAAACTTTAAAAAGTTACTATATATTTAAGTTCTTTTTTTATTCCGAAGCTTGAGCAAGAAGAGCATTTCCTTATTTCGCCTTCGCGGCACATAATGGCGCAGCGCCGATAACTGTGCCCGGTTTCGATGATCGCTGCGATCAAAAGTCGTGAGGCTCAAGACGGATCTTTGCATCCACAACACGGATGTGCACGCACACGGTCTATCATGCACACGCACGCACGATCATATGCGCTTGCACGCCGCCGCCAGACGTGGGAAGAGGTGCCGTTCTCTTTTTTTTTTTTGCTTGCAACGATTATGTTTCATTAACGTTTATCCTCAAAATTAATGGTGGGGGAATAATTCCCTTAATCATCTTCGAACCAAAACAGACCTCGTGAAAAGAAAAATGGGGAAAGGGAAAAAAGAAAGAAAACGGCAATGGTAAACTCGGCACGTTGTTGCGGTGCAAACGCGTCTCGAACGAACAGAGCTAGCAGACGAAAGCGCTCGGGAAGCAAAGCAGACGATAGGCACTCAAAAGAAAACTGAGACAAAATGGCGGCAGCGAAAACGAAACAATAGGCAAAAACGAAACTCACGACTTAACCTCCACGCGCCCTTCTCCTTCTGCATCTCACGACGATATCTCGTGATTTTGCTTTCTGTCGTTGTTTTCTGCTTCCTCGGCTCGGCCGGGGGGATATCATACGTAACTAAACTTCCCACTAGGCGCTTTCTGTTCTTTTATTTATTTTTTTTTTTGTTCTTGTTTTCGCAGTGCAGCGCGAGGAATCGTGCTTTACCTTTTTTTGCGTGTGAGTTGTAACTTGGCCTCCCTCCTTAGAAATGACGAGGCTGATTGTGCCAGAAAAGCAAACGTTTATTGTACGCTCGGAGCCTCACTTCACGTTGCATAGCGTTATAAAAATTCTTATATTTCTAGAGCGGTTCCGTCGATGTGCAAGCGTTCGAGCAGCTGCTTTTTTTTTTCTTGTTTTTTGACAACATGCAGTTTCATGCTTCCTGTGTACGCTTCAGGCCCCGACCAGGGCGCCCCTCGCGGCAAACGGGTCCGTTTCATCGGGGAACTTCTGCCAGTCGCTGCGTTGGTTGCGCGTTGTAGCTGGTTAGCGCTGTAATTTCCAAGGTAGCTATTCTGCACTAAGAAAGCCACAACAATTGATGCGGCAAACTATAGGGCGACCGCCGCGACGTGGCCGCGCACAGAAAGGTACGGATCTAATTCAAGCCCCGACCAGGGCGGCCCTAGCGGCAAACGGGTCCGTTTCATCGGGGAACTTCTGCCAGTCGCTGCGTTGGTTGTGCGTTGTAGCTGGTTAGCGCTGTAATTTCCAAGGTAGCTATTCCGCTCCAAAAAAAGCCACAACAATTGATGCTGCAAACAATAGGCGACCGGCGCGACTGCTGAGCGCGTGCTGACGCCGAGCTTCCGCAGTTCTTTCGCCGCGTGCATTCCGCACCATCAAGATTGGCGGTCTTAGCAGCCTAGTAATGGGAGCTCGCTCTGAGCATGCGCTCTAAAGAGCACCCACAAATATGGCATCCTGTGAATACTCCCTATACCCCCGTTGTACTCGTCTAGGGAGGACCACGCGCGATTCAAGGCACTGTAGAACCGTGAAATACGCCGTGTACCTCACAAAATTGCCGTGATTGAAAGATAGATTAGATTAGATAAGATCAATGGATAAGATAGATAGATAGATAGATAGATATATAGATAGATAGATAGGTCATTCAGTGCCTGTGAACAGCCGTGAGGCCTACTGAACAGTACACTTTGTCATCCCCATGGTGGCTGAATAGGAAGCCGTACACAATTGATACTATAGTTGCCAGGGGCATAAGAGAGTAAATATAACATGTACAGAGTCAATATAGCATGTAACAACCCTGTTCTTCGCATAGGCAAACTAAGATAACCAAAGGGTTTTCTCATTAGCGTCGGCAATCTCAAAGGAGACGTCGAACCTTGTAGCGCCGGTCCCACATCTCCGCGCAATGTAGACTACGTTTAGGGCCACATTACTGCCTGTCGGTTTGACCTCCGTCGATGCCAGTGATCGACCACCTCGTCTCACTCTCTCGAAGACAGCATGGAAACAAGACACACGTACCAGAGTAAGGACAGGGTCCAAGAGCAATTAAACACTCTCCTGTATGAACGTGCTCTGTCCCTATCCAAAATGCCCCTTCCGCCGGCATATAGAGTTTAGGGCCACATTACTGTCTGTCGGTTCGATAAGTTACCTCCGTCGATGCCAGTGATCGACCACCTCGTCTCACTCTCTCGAATACAGCATGGAAACAAGACACACGTACCAGAGTAAGGACAGGGTCCAAGAGCAATTAAAACACTCTCCTGTACGAACTGCTCTGTCCCTATCCAAAATGCCCCTTCCGCCGGCATAGAGAGTTTAGGGCCACATTACTGCCTCTCGGTTCGATAAGTTACCTCCGTCGATGCCAGTGATCGACCACCTCGTCTCACTCTCTCGAATACAGCATGGAAACAAGACACACGTACCAGAGTAAGGACAGGTCCAAGAGCAATTAAAACACTCTCCAGTACGAACTGCTTTGTCCCTATCCAAAATGCCCCTTCCGCCGGCATAGAGAGTTTAGGGCCACATTACTGCCTGTTGGTTCGATAAGTTACCTCCGTCGATGCCAGTGATCGACCACCTCGTCTCACTCTCTCGAATACAGCATGGAAACAAGACACACGTACCAGAGTAAGGAAAGGGAAAAAAGAAAGAAAACGGCAATGGTAAACTCGGCACGTTGTTGCGGTGCAAACGCGTCTCGAACGAACAGAGCTAGCAGACGAAAGCGCTCGGGAAGCAAAGCAGACGATAGGCACTCAAAAGAAAACTGAGACAAAATGGCGGCAGCGAAAACGAAACAATAGGCAAAAACGAAACTCACGACTTAACCTCCACGCGCCCTTCTCCTTCTGCATCTCACGACGATATCTCGTGATTTTGCTTTCTGTCGTTGTTTTCTGCTTCCTCGGCTCGGCCGGGGGGATATCATACGTAACTAAACTTCCTACTAGGCGCTTTCTGTTCTTTTTTTTTTTTTTTGTTCTTGTTTTCGCAGTGCAGCGCGAGGAATCGTGCTTTACCTTTTTTTGCGTGTGAGTTGTAACTTGGCCTCCCTCCTTAGAAATGACGAGGCTGATTGTGCCAGAAAAGCAAACGTTTATTGTACGCTCGGAGCCTCACTTCAGTTGCATAGCGTTATAAAAATTCTTATATTTCTAGAGCGGTCCCGTCGGTGTGCAAGCGTTCGAGCAGCTGCTTTTTTTTCTTTCTTTCGCCGCGTGCATTCCGCACCATCAAGATTGGTGGTCTTAGCAGCCTAGTAATGGGAGCTCGCTTTGAGCATGCGCTCTAAAGAGCACCCACAAATATGGCGATTCAAGGCACTGTAGAACCGTGAAATACGCCGTGTACCTCACAAAATTGCCGTGATTGATAGATAGATTAGATTAGATAAGATCAATGGATAAGATAGATAGATAGATAGATAGATAGATAGATAGATAGATAGATAGATAGATAGATAGATAGATAGGTCATTCAGTGCCTGTGAACAGCCGTGAGGCCTACTGAACAGTACACTTTGTCATCCACATGGTGGCTGAATAGGAAGCCGTACACAAGATACTATAGTTGCCAGGGGCATAAGAGAGTCAATATAACATGTAACAACACTGTTCTTCGCATAGGCACACTAAGATAAAAAGCCAACTGAAAATGTCAACTTGCAAAAACATCGCATTGTATCTGTACTGGGATTTGTAGCTACTAACAGAGGTACCGATAGGGTAACCAAAGGGTTTTCTCATCAGCGGCGGCAATCTCAAAGGAGACGTCGAACCTTGTAGCGCGGTCCCCACATCTCCGCGGCAATGTAGACGACGTTTAGGGCCACATTACTGCCTGTCGGTTCGATAAGTTACCTCCGTCGATGCCAGTGATCGACCACCTCATCTCACTCTCTCGAATACAGCATGAGATAAAAAGCCAACTGAAAATGTCAACTTGCAAAAACATCGCATTGTATCTGTACTGGGATTTGTAGCTACTAACAGAGGTACCGATAGGGTAACCAAAGGGTCTTCTCATCAGCGGCGGCAATCTCAAAGGAGACGTCGAACCTTGTAGCGCGGTCCCCACATCTCCGCGGCAATGTAGACGACGTTTAGGGCCACATTACTGCCTGTCGGTTCGATAAGTTACCTCCGTCGATGCCAGTGATCGACCACCTCATCTCACTCTCTCGAATACAGCATGAGATAAAAAGCCAACTGAAAATGTCAACTTGCAAAAACATCGCATTGTATCTGTACTGGGATTTGTAGCTACTAACAGAGGTACCGATAGGGTAACCAAAGGGTTTTCTCATCAGCGGCGGCAATCTCAAAGGAGACGTCGAACCTTGTAGCGCGGTCCCCACATCTCCGCGGCAATGTAGACGACGTTTAGGGCCACATTACTGCCTGTCGGTTCGATAAGTTACCTCCGTCGATGCCAGTGATCGACCACCTCATCTCACTCTCTCGAATACAGCATGAGATAAAAAGCCAACTGAAAATGTCAACTTGCAAAAACATCGCATTGTATCTGTACTGGGATTTGTAGCTACTAACAGAGGTACCGATAGGGTAACCAAAGGGTTTTCTCATCAGCGGCGGCAATCTCAAAGGAGACGTCGAACCTTGTAGCGCGGTCCCCACATCTCCGCGGCAATGTAGACGACGTTTAGGGCCACATTACTGCCTGTCGGTTCGATAAGTTACCTCCGTCGATGCCAGTGATCGACCACCTCATCTCACTCTCTCGAATACAGCATGGGATAAAAAGCCAACTGAAAATGTCAACTTGCAAAAACATCGCATCGTATCTGTACTGGGATTTGTAGCTACTAACAGAGGTACCGATAGGGTAACCAAAGGGTTTTCTCATCAGCGGCGGCAATCTCAAAGGAGACGTCGAACCTTGTAGCGCGGTCCCCACATCTCCGCGGCAATGTAGACGACGTTTAGGGCCACATTACTGCCTGTCGGTTCGATAAGTTACCTCCGTCGATGCCAGTGATCGACCACCTCATCTCACTCTCTCGAATACAGCATGGGATAAAAAGCCAACTGAAAATGTCAACTTGCAAAAACATCGCATTCGTATCTGTACTGGGATTTGTAGCTACTAACAGAGGTACCGATAGGGTAACCAAAGGGTTTTCTCATCAGCGGCGGCAATCTCAAAGGAGACGTCGAACCTTGTAGCGCGGTCCCCACATCTCCGCGGCAATGTAGACGACGTTTAGGTCCACATTACCGGCTGTCGGTTCGATAAATTACCTCCGTCGATGCCAGTGATCGACCACCTCGTCTCACTCTCTCGAATACAGCATGGGATAAAAAGCCAACTGAAAATGTCAACTTGCAAAAACATCGCATTGTATCTGTACTGGGATTTGTAGCTACTAACAGAGGTACCGATAGGGTAACCAAAAGGTCTTCTCATCAGCGGCGGCAATCTCAAAGGAGACGTCGAACCTTGTAGCGCGGTCCCCACATCTCCGCGGCAATGTAGACGACGTTTAGGGCCACATTACTGCCTGTCGGTTCGACCTCCGTCGATGCCAGTGATCGACCACCTCGTCTCACTCTCTCGAATACAGCATGGAAACAAGACACACGTACTACATACTACATTCCCTGCATTATGCAACTTCGGAGATGAATGTGCCTATCGCAATGATACGAAGAAACTTCCGCTGTACCTTGGGTCAGATCCACGTTTCACGGCATTCCGTCCGTTCTTTGGAGACGGGCTTCATTTACGTAAAAGGATTTTTTTCCATAAATACGTCCCGGAGTTGTGATGCCACATATTGCCAGACAGAAAATCACATTGATAACGCGCCTTTCAGACCTCTTGAATGGATATTTTTTATGATATTTTCTTTCCTTACATGTTTTCTGAAGGGCACAAGAGTGTGTGGCAGCATGAAGTACCAGTGATATTGTGTGCTTTACGTTTGGAGTTTAGTCAAACTGTATGCGAAGCAGAAACTTGCAAAAAGTGGTATTTCCGCCTGATGACGCCATAAAGCTGTCATGCTAAATAGCCTAGATTGTAGACCGGGTCGAACTCAAACCGTAAATGGGAGCGTTTGCAATTCAATTACCTCCTGCGAACATTAAAAAAAAAAAAAAAATCTGTGTTGCTTGTATGTTTAGACAGTCTTAATGCCAGTGGCCTCAACGGGTAACTTGTCTCTTAGCCATAGATGAGAAATTTAGCCAGCGCAGTACAACCGCTAACCTGGTGTCCAAAAAACGGATGCCATGTGGAGTGAGGGGAAGGTCTACTTCAACGTGCGCCGAAGAATGTCCCATAGAAAAACCGCATCCCAACAATCGAGAAGTATGTGTTTTGTTGTTTCAGGCTTTTTTACATAGTAGAAAATTAATCTGCCATGGGACAAACAAATATCTCTCCTCAAGCCAAGGCATTACAGGCAACGAGCCGCTGTGCAGTTTCAAGAAAAATGACTTAAAAGAAGGCTTCACCGGCATTTTCTTTACCCTCTTTAATGCCCTAGTCTGTCACAGTACAGTGACCTATATAGAGGTAATAATGGGTAAAAGAACGTCAACCAAGTCTTTATACAGCCGCTTGGGATTTATGAGACATATATATTCCAAGGAAAGGCGTACCTTGAGCATCCGAAAGGAAAGTACAACTTCTCGCATGAGGCCGTGAACACTAACATATATTAGGTCACTGGACGACACAACAAACTCAGTCAGGGAATCATCGCAAAATAGCCTGTAGAAAAGTTGTAAGCTGGGCGAGTTGGTAAACGTGTTGGTAAAACTTGCAAAAACTTGCAAAAACAAATCCTTCTGGTCGCGTAAAAACACGAACCTTGAAACAATCTGACGGATAAACAGGTGGGACAGTCCCAGACCTCCAGTATTTGTACGGGAAGAGCGTTCTCAGCACGAACTCCAAATAAAAACTGCAAAGACCCTGTGCAGTCACTTTACGGTAAGGCGCGACATAGACAACGCTTGTAAAATGTACCAAATTTTCGCGATCAAAAATAGATTGCAGACAGTGGCGCTGGCAAAGATTGATAAATCGCGACCCCTCCAATCCTCCGCTTCTGCCGATCAGCCTCTTCATTCCACATTTGCTTAGTGTCTCGGTAATGCTCGAGCTACATACACACCGAGATGCATCGCCGGCAAGGTGGTCCACTGGACGTTCAAAAAAGATCTATGGCTCGGTAGCCCAGTTACCGTGCCCTGCACACATGCCCCAGTTTTTTACACTACCAGTTTGCCCGCATAAAGGAAGCCGCGACTCTGACAACTTCACACAAACTGTCATGGTCAGTACAAAAAAAAAAAAACAAAAAAAAAACAGCTATATTGTCGGCGTAAGAAATGACTTCAACTTCGGATGACTCTAACCTAAAACCACGTATGGATTCATTAAGAAGAAGCTTGAAACAAAATGGTTCCCAATAAATCGCGAACACCAAAGGAGATAGAGGACAACCTTGCCTCACAGAAGAGCGGACTTCGACACTTTCAGTGATATTTTTATTAACAATAATTACTGTCGTACAATCAGCGTATACAAGCAATCCTTAACCAATCTAAAATAGCAGAACCGACGTTTGCATGTTCCAAAATGCAAAACAGTGCATCATGAGGCACACGATCAAACGCCTTCTCTAGGTCTAGTTGCAACATTGCAACACGACCCTCGAAGGCGTCGTAACATTCTAAAATGCTTCGAGCAACATGAATGTTTGGGGAGATAGCACGACCCTTTATACCGCACGTCTGACGCGGCCCGACCAGGGAAGTGCTAACGCTTTGCAACCGTCTAGCTAAGACTATCGTATAATTTTTTATAAATCATAAAATACCTAGGATTAATCATAACTTCAGATCTGCGTTGGAACTCACAAAAGGAGACTGAAGGACTACTCGAGCAAAACGAAACTAACCGCGTACAAAACGTTTGTTAGATCTATACTCGAGTATGCCGACGATGTTTGGGATCCTTACACAAAATGTAATATTAACAAATTAGAAAGGATTCAGAAGAAGGAATTAAGATTTATATTTAATAAGTATGGCAGAAACACCTCAATTTCGGAGCTTTATGTACAGGGCGGCCTTCCGCTTTTACAAAAACGAAGAAAGATGAATCGACTGAAATTTATTTTTAATCCAATAAATGGGAACTACAACTTAGATTATCAAGATTGCTTTCACTCCAACACATCTATAGGGTCACAAGAAATAAACACAGTAAATCAATCACTGAAATAAAGTGCAGGACTGACTGTTACAAATATTCTTATTTTCCTGGTACTATCCATGCCTGCAATGCGCGTTGCCCGAACAAATTGTCTCTTCAAATTGTTTGACATTGTTTCTAGCCTCGATAAACGAATTACCAGAGTTTTCAGGTTTCAGGTCCTGATAGAATATTTTTCTACTCTGCGAGTGTTCCTAATTATATATGTGAAGTGTTTTTTTTTTGTTTTTTTTGCTGGGCTACCACACTCTGTGCTTGGCTTTTTCGCATAACTTGATCGATGTATCCTTCCTAACTTGGCTGCCCTACGGCGGCCGATAGTATCAATAAATAAATAAATAAAAAGAACATTCGACTGGCTCCGTAGCTTTTTCTCTTTTTGATAATTAATAATACTCCCAGCTAGGGTGACCATATTCCTCAAGGTAGGAAACGGGACATCCCATGGAAAAGGGGGGGGGGGGGGGCGGAGGGGGCGGGGGGGGGGGGGTAATAAAGTTCGAGATTTGGAGAAAAAACTTAATAAAATTCAACATGTGTGCTATATCTAGGGTTCGGAGTTTTCGGCTTAAACCGATAAAAACCGATAAAAGTATGCCGAACCCATTTTCGGAAATTCGGTTTTAACCGAAAAAGGTCAATTTGTAGGTTCGGCGTTTTCGGTTCAAACCGATAAAAGTACGTCTAATCCGTTTTCTAAAATTAGGTTTTAACCGAAAAAGGTCAGTTTTTTTAGGGCCGCGTCGAGGTTGGTGGGGGAGGGAGGGAGAAAGAGAGATGACTTTGCAAGGTTCGATATTGTGTGACGTCTTCGTGATTGCCCTCTTCCAGGGTTCAACGTACAACAAAAGAGGTCTTGGATTGGCCTTCGCCGGACATCTGTGTCCTTTCTGTGATCGGGCTAAGTGTGTCAAATTCCTAATCACCCCCCCCCCCAAAAAAAAAAAAAAAAAAAAAAAAAAAAGTTCGAATGTGTATTTGTTCTGCGCTGCTAAGGTTTACAAACTTGGACAAAGAAGACTAGAAGGACTACACATACACACGAAGGCGCAACTAACAACTGGTTTATTTTTCCTTCCACACCATGGATGAAAGAAAAAAACACATAGAAAATACAATGAGTAACCAACTAGCCCAAACCCAAGCTTTATTTCGAATGTGGGCTAGTATAAGGTTTTTCGCTTCATGTACTTCAGAGGACATCCGAGGAAAGCCTTTCTTAACACCCTCTCTCAAACTTCTCTGTGGCTGAAAACATAAATACAATGGATTTTTTTCTTTTTGCCATTCCGCTGGTTCCTGTACGGTCATCACCTTGGACGGTCACGTCGTCAGAATGGGAAGGTAAAAGAAGCGCGCTAAAGCTTATGCCCGCGAATTCCGCGATTTTGAGGTGTGTCCTGACGGAAGTTGCAGCGAAGACCACGTATGTATATGTGCTGTTATTCTTTGAGTGATCACAAATATCACAGCTACAAGGATCTTCTGATCCGGTGTCCGATGGTGTTTTTTTCATATTCACCGAAAGAAACTCGTAAACTTTTTTGGAAATAAATATACACAAAAAAAAAAAACGAAAATTGAATTTTAAAATCAGCACCGAAAAAAGTACGCCGAATTTTGAAAAAATAAAAACCGAAAACGCGAAACCCTAGCTATATCTACATCCGTGCTGTATCCAGTAACTCAAAAAATATTTCTACACACGCGTCTTCGCGAGAGAAAGTGTTTGTGGGCAAGAACAGTTCTAAATTTTACTCTCTGGGTAAATATTTCAAAGTAGCTACGGTTATTTTTGTAAAATATACTTGTAACGAATAGGCATAGTTTCGGTTTGCTTCTACTCGCTTGATGCCAATTTCGAAACTATATACTCCTGCGAATACGGGACATGATTCTATATTGGGATAAAAAGAAGGGACGGCAGAAGTGGACCTCAAAAACGGGACCGTCCCGGCCAAAACGGGTCACCCTACTCCCAGCGCACACCCCATATTGCCAGTTCATCCTCATGCAACTTTCTGAACAAGTCTTCTACTTTTTCTCTGAATACTTCATCGTTCACAAGACCCCACTGTTCATCTTCCAAAGCGACGAATTCTACCTTGGCTTTCTTACTCTGTCGCCGAGAGTGAACCTGACTATAAAGCGTGATCACTGAAAGAAACAGGCAAGACGGAATAATGATGGCATAACGGAACAATTAAGGTCGAGCGAAATGTAGACCCTGTCGAGACGAGTATGACTAGAGCCTTGAAAATGTGCAAAATGGACATTGCTTTTTGAGGAAACATGTGCAACGTCCTCGAATGAATTATCCTCGACAACAAGCATAGGCTTATTCGCAGACGATTGAGTTGTTTAATAACAGCACTGACGTTCACGCCCTGCAGTCTGATCTTCGCCATATCGTCTGCTAAATGGCTAATGTCTTTGAGTCCTAACGAAACATCCCTCGTTTCTTTTCATCGCAGGCAATTTTACCCAACTCCTAACTACGTCATTTGTGGTTCACTCATATCCCCTGTACCTTCACATAAATAGCATTACCTTTTCAAACGATCTAACTTGGTCATTTCACAGAACGAACATAGCTAATGACGCGAATCGCGTCCTTGGCTTCCTACGTCGCAACCTACGCTTAGCTCCTCCATCGGTAAAGCTACTCCTCTCACTAGACCGACCCAAACTAGAATACGCATCTGGTGTATGGGACCCACAGCAATCTAACCTTACTAAAGCACTCGAATCCGTGCGAAATCGCGCAGCAAGATTCATCTACTCAGACTATACTCCTATCATACCAGTGTCACCCAGGGGCGGATGCAGGAACTTCTTGGGGGGGGGTCAGGTGTTCGTCAGCGTACCATATGTTTAGGATCCCCAATCCCCCTCCCCCGCTTTCATGCCCTAAATTTTTACACATGCAGAAATCAGGAGCGGGGGTCAGGACATCTGGACCCCCCCTCTAAGTCCGCCCCTGGTGTCACCGTACTTCAATCTCAAGCTGATCCTCTTAAACTCGAATCACGGCACAAAATGTCCAGGCTCTGCCTTTTTCACAAGTTTTATCACTCATCACTTGTCAGCTCTGTTATCGCACCAGCTCACCACGTTTCATGTCGCATCAGTCATTAGGAAGCTGTCTATCCCCCACATGCCCACTGCACTGCGCATCTTTTTTCATTTTTCTGCCAGACAGCAAAGGATTGGAACGGTCTGCCCACCGACGCCGTGCTCCACTCCAACCCCACCCATTTCAGGGCATTCATCGAAGAAATTTTGTTTTTTGACTTTTAGATGTTGTACTACCCTCACGTAATACCCTTTATTTGGGGCATTTGAGGTTCAATAAATAAATAAATAAATTTGTCGACAGCGGAACGCGTCTCGCAAGTTTACTCGCAAAAGCAAGACAGCGTCGCCTATTGGCGACGAAATATTTTGGTGGCGCCACCTCGCAGACGCCCTCCTGGGATGGAGTTGGTAGGAAGCACGCGCTATGTCAAAGCACGTAGTGGCTATGTCATTCCCTCTCAGACGGGCTAATTTAGTGCACTTCCATCAAGTGCACTTCGCCTTTAGTGTTATTAGAGTGTTTTCGTAGACCGCGTTTCCCCCTCCGCTAAGCCCTCGGCAACGAAGAGGTCGCTACTGCGCCTGCGCGCCCATAGCCTTGACTGTAGAGTTCCGGGTATCGTATAGGCTCCTTGCACTGACGTCACATCGCATACTTTTCTCCACCATGAAAAAGGAGGAGAGGGAAGCTGCTTTTGTAAGAATTTTGAGTGGCGGGTTAATCTTCTATAATCTTCTAGGAGGAGAATAGCGACGCCTGTGCAAATCCGGGAGGCACAAAGAAGGACCCTGATAAGAGGGGAGCTCCTTCTTCCCCTTTTCTCTGGAGGGCATCGGAAATGACGTCATGTGCAAGAAGCCGGCGAAAACGATCTATGAAAACTTTTTTTGAACATTTTAGTGAAACATCCGAGACTGAGGTATTGATAGGCGACGACAAGGAGAACGTCTGAAATTTGAGACGTTCTCCTTCTCTTCCTTGTCGTCGCCTGTCAATACCTCAGTCTCGGGTTTTTCGCTGAAATGGTTGATATACACCAGCTCACTTGCGCCCTTACGTTCTGCTCATTACTCCGAGAACTCCCTATTTCTGTAGTGTGCCACACGGCTTCTTCCTGACTCCTGAGGAACACATTGGCTTCAAGTGAGACGAACTTACTTCACTCGATCGAGTGCGTGGCATCGATAGCAGTGTTTCCACAGTGAACAGAGACACCAGAAACGCGGCGTAATTTTTATTCTATAAAGAATAAGAAATTCGTGAAAGAGAGGACAGAGGAGAGTGGCATTGCAAAAAAAAAATAGTGGGTGGACTTGGAGTTTAGGCTGATCTGTACCAAGATTAGCGCCGCGGTGAATAGATTAAAGACAACGACAAAGAGTCATCATATCTTGGTTATGGTGGCTATAAGGGGAGGTGTGCCGAGCAGAAAATCGATATCATGCGTTCATGACGCCGGTGGCACCGGTACCTAAAGCCCCTTCATGTCTCAAAAGTAGGGCAAGCTGCGTCGATGCACGTACAACGTGCAGCCTTTGCGAAGATCATGGCGGCACAGCGCTGCACTGAGCTAGATTTCAGACGCCATGTTCTTCCCAGAAGTGGCGCGCGGCACGTGTCTCGAGCATTTCCGCAACAATGAATGGCGCCACTTTTCCCAGGATAGAGTAAAGCCCCTTCATGTTTCAAAAGTAGCGCAAGGTTCGTCGATGCACGAGGCAAGTGCAACGTGCAGCCCTTGGGAAGATCATAGCGGCACAGCGCAGCACTGAGCTAGATTTCAGACGCAATGAATTTCCCAGAAGTGGCGCGCAGCACCTGCCTCGAGCATTTCTACAACAATGAATGGCGCCACTTTTCCCAGGATAGAGGGGATTAGGATAGAGGAGCTTCACCGCTACCTAAAGCCCTTTCATGTTTCAAAAGTAGCGCAAGCTGCGTTGATGCACGAGGCACGTGGAACGTGCATGCCCTTGGGAAGATCATAGCGGCACAGCGCTGGGTCGCTAAACTCGTCAAACACAACTTTCTTTGTGTTATGACATAGTGGGGGGAGGAGCCGAAAAATTACCGCGAAGTTTTCTTTTCTCACAAACCCGCAGATTTGTGCATCTTCGTGACGCTTTTCATTGAAGGGGCGAAAAATCCCTAGCACTCCCTAGGCGGCGAACAAGAGCAGCACGAGAGAGCGCACGGAGACAGCCGTGGTTCATACGTGTGACGTCACGACAAAGATTATCAGCTGCGACCGACATGTTTGGTTGTCTCTATGATGGAGGCTTGGGTAATTGCATTCTAAAATCAACACCGTCGAAGCTGATAGTCTGATATCGTTCTTATAGCCGCCGATAAAGCAGCATTTACTAAAAGGCGTCCCTGTCGTTCCCTTCATTTATTTCGGCCCGACGTGGCTATAGTCGGTTGCAAGCTAAGAAAAAACCGGAAATGCCTCTCAGAGGAAAATGTATTCCTACGCCGAGAAACGCCAACCAATCGTTTTCATGACGTCACGATTCCGTGGACCAATCGCGATCCTTTTGAAAAAAAAAAAAAAAAAGCTCAACATGGCTGCTGGCCTTAGCAACGTGACGCTAGTTTCTCGTGACAATTATTCTGCTTTTTTGCACCGTGTTTTACGCACCGCTGGCCGCTGTTCAAAACCCGACCTCGCTTGTGCTTCTTGAAGAACCGCTTTGGTGTCGCCGGTAAGGCTGCACCAGGCTGTTTCGTCCAAGAAGAATCAGGGGAATCGCTTTCAGTGGGATCCATGACGGAAGACAAAGAGAGCGGGGCGCGGTGGTGGTGTCGATGACTTGGGAGGGTGCCGATTTGTCAAACCCGAAAAGTATAATTATTCTTGTTTTCTATTCATCCAACAAAATAAAGGCACACATTTCGTGCGCAAAGCCCACAAAACTAAGTAAATCACTAAATATTTATAAATTGCAGGAACTATAAGTGCTTTGTTATTTATAATTTTGGCGAGAGAAAGGTTGGTTTCGTTTTCGCCGCTTTCCCTCAATCGAAGGCGCTGGAAGCCGGTATGTTAGACAGTATCTTGGACAGAAAATGAATTGGAAAGACGGTACATTGGACATGACTTTCTTTCTTTACTAAACAGCTACTTCGTTGACAAAAACATATTCTAACTTATTTAAACGTCCTGAATGAATTAAATAAATATTGTAGTAGTTTAAGACACGTTTACTGGAGGAAGAAAAAGCAACGTTGCTAGCGAACTACTTTCTTGACGGCGGAGGCACTTCAGATGGGCGCAATGCGCTTGTGGGTTCTTAGGTAGCCGAGTAGCATTGTCCGCTTTCGGACGAATTTCGCTTCCGGGCAGTTGTCTCCCCCATCGGCGGGATAAAAGCATTTTATGGTAGACTTTCAAAGATTAGCCAAACTGGGATTAATTATGCGTTCTTTAACGGAAATAAGAGGTTGTCAGGTTGTCAATATTGACGATGATGTTTCGAGAACGCGACGACACCAAGCTTTCATCGTACACAACCAAACTTGTCACCGTCGACTTGGACAGGCACCATCAAATTTGTCGTTCACAATTGATACCCCGGACCCTGACGTCAAAGGTATGAACTACAAAAGGACGTCACTGAACGCGCCTGCATACAACGAGCCCTGGCACGAGCCTCTCGCTTGGAAGTCTGTCATGGCCGCTTGTGAGTTTATGGAACGCCAGTGTTGGGTAAAGTACATCTAAAAGGTACTTCAAGTAGAGCATGAAGTAAATGAGACAAGATGTACTTCAAGTAAAGAAGTAAGTACACTGAGTGCAATGTACTTGAAGTAAAGTACTATAAATACAATAACTTTAAAAGTAAAGTACAAGTATTTGAGTACAATCTTTCATTGTGTCCTTTAATTCCCCTATAGGGAGCATTCACTGGCGGTCATAGCTGAGCTCGCTGCTGCTTTCTTACCACCGGGGAAGAGAAAGAGGGGAAAGATGCTTTTGTACGAATTTTGAGTGGGAAGGTTATGTTCTATAATCTTCTAGAGGGAGAATAGCGACGTTTGCGGAAGCCTGGGACCTACAAAGGAGAGTCCCGGTGAGAAGAGAATTTATCCTTCCCCTCTTCTCTTGCGGTTGCCCGAGAGCTGACGGGAAACTCTTCCCGGGCATGGGCTGTGAGCAGTTACCTCAAATATGGCGTCCAGTGCATTTTTAACTGGTATGCATTGCTCAGGGGTAATCAGGGGTGCATGACCTATTTTCCAAAAACAACGGCGAATATTTGATAAAGTCAAGCGGCCACAGAGTAGTTAGTTTCAGGAATGGAGCCATATTCAGAGGTCCCTCTTCTGCATTTGGCGCCGCTTGCACTGGATTGTTGCACCCAAGGGAGCTAAATGTACTAGGAGAGAGCATGACGACAGCTTCGTAGCTTCCGCAAGCTCTCTTTAAAGAAAAAAAAAACAGTGAGTGTGAAAGTGAGCTGGTGATAATTAATCATAATGTGACACCTGAGATTGGGGTGCGAAAAAATTGAGGAACTTACAAGTCGAAGGTAAAGACAAAAGAGAATGTCCCAAAACATTGTGACGTTCTCCCCTGTTGTCTTTTTCTTCGACTTTAAAGTTCAATCGTTCCGCACCACAGTTTCAGGTGCTAGATTATGATTAATTTTGCTTTCATAATATTTTAAACCTCCTCGCTTGCGCTGACCGACTGAGAAGTAGCGAGAGTTCAAAAAGGTACTGGAAAGCCGCCCCCAGAACAAGCGGAGCGATGCGTCGTCTGCTCACGTCTCTGCTGAGAGTAGAATATCCCTCTCAGAATTTATTCGGAGTTGACAAAGCATCATGACACAAATTTAACAAAACCAAATTGGGGACTGTACTTTGAAGTCGGGAATTGTACATACTCAGAGAATGTACTTTAAGGAAAGTACAAGTTTTCTAAACCTACTTGAAGTAGTACTTTAAGTACAATGTACTTAAAGTACTTACCAACACTGTGGAACGCGAACCGTTTTAATTCCAGAATCTCTAGAACCATTATTTCGAAAATTGCACGCTGTGCTGTTCCTCGTCATCGATCAGTTGGAACGCCTCTGGCAGGGTCGTCGAAACAGGAGGACGGGGAGGGGGTTACTCCCCCCCCCCCCCCCCCCCAGTGGCGTCGAAAGAGGGGGCAAGGGGCATAAAGGTGTAAAGAGGGGGGGGGGGGTATCGCCCCAGCCCGTGACCATAGCATTTCAGAGAGTTATAATAAAAAATAAAAATAAACACGTTTACAGTTCTTTGTAACGTCGAATTAGAGCGCAGCTCTTGAGGAGGAGGAGGTGAAGGTAAGCCCTTTCACCTTCCTCCGTACCCTCCCCTCCTCCTCTCCTGCTCCCCTCCCATTTGGCGGGGAAACTGAATTGGTGTTGAGGTCACGTGACGTCAATTTCCCAGCTAAATTTAGCGGGGAAACGTCCCATAACGCAACACTCACGGTTATGCCGAGGGCGACGACGCTCAAGCCAGAAACGGGCGCTTGAGAGCTGCGTTCTGAAAATTCGGGGGAAGCGATATCCCCCTTCTTCACTACCATCACCCCCCTCTCTCTTTCTCTCTCTCTCCCTCCCTCCCAAGCATTTTCTACGGACTTTCTTGACTCCCATTTGTGTGTGTTGGTTGCACTTTTTTTTTTTTTTTCCCTTCCTTAGGTTTTCCCTCGCCATCCCTCGTTGCCCCCTCTTCTCTCAAGCACTACCGACGTCAGTCCACACAGGCCCCTGGGTGACCCCGGCAGCACGGCTCCACAGTATCACAAAGTTCAATCTTTGCCTCGATTCTGAAGCGAAGATTTCGGCCTCAAATAACTCCTTCCCAAAGTTGTGACACGTCACTTTGTCGTCACCAATAACTTCCACAAACAACGATTTTCCGACGAGAAAGTTCAGAGTATTTACAGCCCGCCTAAGTACAATTTCGCATTATTGATTCTAACGCGGCGTAGGGATGTAGGGACACGCGGGAGCGACGTCATCACTGCAGCCGTTCAATCGCCTGCAGCCCCTCGGAGTTGCTTGTGCGCGCTCCGATGAAGCTCGCTACGACTTTGGGTTTCACATTCTCGCTGGAATTTGAGCACCGAGAGAGCTTGGGTAATTGACATCTCGTCCCGTGTGACACCATCGTCGCGAGAGCTCGAATCAGCACGCTCCGCGAACTTCGGCCCCAACTTTGTGTTTCACGAGTTTAGCGACCCAGCACTGAGCTAGATTTCAGACGCCATGTTTTTCCCAGAAGAGGCGCGCGGCACATGTCTCGAGCATTTCCACAACAATGAATGGTGCCACTTTTCCCAGGATAGAGGAGCTTTACCGGTACCTAGAGTGCCTTCATACACACGAGCGCTTTTGTTTGAGTGGTGACATCTCAGCCATTTTTCCGCCCAATCGTTTCTTCTTTAATTCATTTTGAAGTGCGCGCAATCCGGTGTCACTCGGCTCGAGCGCGTAGCTTTGGCTAATGCATAGACGCCATTTTACCGCCCAAGTCACGCACCGAGTGCGCGAGAGCGTCACGCGCTGGCACCTTCAGGAGAACAATGGATGTCTTTACCCTGGGACCAAGGAGGTTATAATGGGCAGGAGGTGGCGTCCCTATTAGCGGCGAGAAGTTGTGGTGGCGCCCTCTTATGGTTCCCCCTTGTTACGTCATTACCTTGCAAACAACAAGTTCGATGGTGTTTGTAAATAGCATGGTGGAAGCTTGAAATCATTGCGCTCTTAAAGGAACACTGCCAACACCGTCAAAATTAAAGTTCTTTCATTCCTCTTATTTCCGTCGATGATAATCCCCTTTCTTACGTCATAGTCAGCGTTCGGCCAATCGTGGAAGGCCGACCACAGCGACGCTTGTGTTCGCTCTCGGGGCTAATCCCCAATGCATGGAGCGAAGTGTAACGGAAGTAGGCGTGGCCACGAGCCGCGACGAGCATTTCTTGACCAATGGGAAGCCTAGTGAGTGGGCGCCGCCATTAATTTCGGTGCAAACAACCGCGTTGCGATGACATTTCCGTGGCAACGCGATTGTGTGCACCGAAAGTAATGGCGGCACCCACTGTTATTTGAAACAGCGCTTATTAACGGGAGACTTTTAAACCGGTATGGTCGGAATTGGATGAGATTATTATAAACGAACGCCTGGTTGCCCAGCAGAAAGTAAGTGACTAGAGTTGAGACGCTCTAGACGACGCACCGCCTGAATCGGTGTCGAACAGGCGAGATTTCGAGCCCAACACTTGCCTGACCAGTAGGACTAGGAAGTCGGCGTGTAGCGGACGCTCTCGACACCGCGCGACCGCGCCTGGAGCGTCGTCTCGAACGAGTCGTCGTAGCGCGGCTTTGTAAAGCGATCGCGAGTCAGTCATCGTAGGCACGAACGCTGAGAAGGGCATCGCGGGTTGAGAAAGCCGTACAAATTCTGCTTCGAGAAGATGTTGGTTTCACTCCGCCGTGATGAGTATTCGGGTTCGCATCGAAACATCTTTTGGTGCGCCGATCGAATCGAAAGCCAGCCGCGACAGCGAGCAGACGAAGCAGACCGCAGGCACGGAGCAGACGTAGCCTAAGCCTAACGACCGAGCGGAGAGCAGACGATGGGAGCATGGTTGAATTTAGTTTGGATGAGAGAGCGTCGGTGCGCGGTGCAGTCTGGGATTGGGTTGTTCTTCCGGCGTCGCTGGGTATGACGTCATGCCGGGTCCTGCCCTATTTAAACGTCCTTGGGCTTAAACGGTATCCAGAGCCGGTTTCTCAAGCCCCTCTATCCTGAGAAACGTGGCGCCATTCATTGTTGTGGAAGTGCTCCAGACACGTGCCACGCGCCACTTCTGGGAAGAACATGGCGCCTGAAATCTAGCTGAGTGCTGCTGCATGCGCTGTGTCGCCATGGTCGCCATGATCTTCTCAAGGGCTGCACGTTGCACGGGCCTCGTGCAGCGACGCACCTTGCGCTACTTTTGAAACATGGAGAGGCTTTACCGGTATCTCCGGTATCCTGGCTATAGACCTTTCCAATGTTTACAAAATCACAGTCCAGCGTGCGATCTTCACAGCCCAGCACGTGCGTGTTCGTCGCTTCGGAAAGCGAGCAAAGCACGGGCCATACGCACGAACGCTCAAAATGGCACCGGCCACAAGCTCGTTTTTGGAAAGGTCTATACTTCGTTTCACTTTATCTGCGAGCGAAGCCAAAGCTAGAAGCGCCAGACCAGCGCTTTTTGCATTTCTCCCCAGCTCGCGCGCTCGAGCAAAGTCTGAACGCACGGAGCTTCCGTGCTCGCGCTTCCAGTTTTGCCTTTGCTCGCACATAAGGTGAAACGAAGTATAGAGCGCCACTTTTTCGTCATGAAGCGGCGGCACGTGGAACAAACCAAGATTGCGGAGCGCTCGGTACAGAATCGAGCTGTCCGCGTGCGTATGTGGCCACGACCTTTCAGGTTCCAGATTAGTTTCATATTCGATGCATAAATATATTTTGAAAATACAACTGTTCCTCTAGCGTCAATTATTCACTATCTTTCAAGATATTTAAATAGTCTAAACGTCTAAATTCACGATAGAGCTCACTTTTAATGCTATTCTATGCAAAATGGTTTCGGTTTTGGTTGCGCCGCATAGAGATCTGTGTGTGTAATTGCTGCTCTATACGCTCGATTCCTCATGATCTCGCAAGATATTGCCTTCAAATGTCTACGTTGACGGTAGAGAATCTTTTTTAATCCTCTGTCTCCCACAGTATTGGCTCTAATACATGTGATTGATCTCGTGGACTCCAGCTTTGTCCTCAGCACTGATTTCTATTGCGTGCAAATACGCCTGCTAGGAAGCAAGCGGCGAAGGAAATATCTTTCGCGCATCTCGAGCGTTTATTTACCCGCCAATGCGCTCGAAGGATCATGGCCCCTGCCTGGCTGACATGGTTTTCTGCAATTTATATTGTAAATTGATTGGTATATTTCTTACTTTTTTGAAAGCGCGCTGATGTCCCTATAACAACTATGTTTATAGTGATCACACATTTCAGATGTCTTGGGGAACCATCCAGCAGGGAGCCCCATATTTGTCAAGTTTCAACACACTGGAACATTGCACATTTGAGCTAAAACATTTTATGATCACCGTCCTGTCTAACTTTTGTGGGTCGCAACCTAATCGACGCCCGATCGGGACGTGCCTCGCTCGCTCCCCAAGAAGTCACCCACACATTGTGCGTTTTTAGAACAGTTTACTGAAACTCACGCCTCGGTGGTCAGCCTCGGTGGTCCTCGTCGTCCTCGTCGTCGTCCCTGTCGTCACCGCCACACGCACTGTCCAGTCCGCCGTTTCCGAAGCTGCTCCAAGTCCCAGCGGTAGTCCAAACCGCGTCATGGGGACGTCGTCGTCCAGGGTAGCCGTCCGGTCCGTTAGTCGAGTCCGCCACTCGACGTAGCACCCGCACTCCCCGCGCCAGCGTCCGTGTCCCGTCGATCTCCACGCCAGCGTCCTCGTCTCCTGTCGCCGCTGCACGTTGTCCGCCGTCCAAGCTGCCGTGCAAGAGAGAGAGGCTTTCTTTGTCCGGCTTCCCCTTTTCAAGCCTTCGCCCCTTTGTCTTGGGAAGCCAGTCGCGTGACGTCAGTTGGCTTAGGGGAGTGGTTCAGCCGGACCTTGAGGTACGCGAGGCCATCGGCGCTCCCCCGAGGCAGGACGCATCTCGGAGGTTTGGCGCGCTAAGCGTCTGCCGGAAATTGGGGCCCGGAGGGTCGGCGCGGGGGAGGGCAGCCAGATCTCCACACCTCCCTCCCCTCAAGGCTGAGACTCCGGGGGGCTTGAGGTTGCGTGGTCCCCAGGACCTCAGGCAGGGAGCTTGCTCAGCTGAGGGTCACCGATGATGACGAGCACCCTCGATGATAGTGGTGGTGGCATCAGACCAGGCAGGCCAGTGGCGGACGTTCATTTCCTGGGCAGCTCGCGACCGACGGAGCACGGCCCCGGAGCCGGTCCGGAGCACCACAGCTCACAACACGCACGGGCACTCAGACACACACCACAAGCCGGTTCTTGAAGTTCGCTTCCGTGCCAAATATTCCAGACAGCGAATCGCGCCAAAACGAATACCGACACGCTATATCAAACGGCGCGTCGGAACCAAAATATTTCGATCGTTGGACATGCCACGAAATAAAAACAAAACTCTTCATTTCAATACCAACAGGCAGGCAATCATTAAGAACGTCACGCTACGCGTTCAAGAGGTACCTAAGAGGAAAACGTATTCCTCAACTAAAAAGCATAAGCACTCACTGTATACTCAATTCGTACATATGCCCACTATAACGTTTGCTCCTATAAAACTCAACCGCATTCTTTTAAAACAGAAAACAATCTGACCGAAACCCAGAACCGCACACCTGCGATAACAGTATTGATTTCCAACACACTCGCGAGGAACGCACAAAACCTCAAAAATGAACAATAACCTCCCGTAAGACAGAAACGGCCACAAATCCAGTCCCGTCCGCGAGGTGCGACTCAATATAACTACGAAAAAAAACACGCTGCCAACAGTAGCAATTACTCAAGACGGGCACTCATGCACTCGGCGTTCGCGACACCCGAGCTACAAACACACTACAGCCAAGCTACGCAGCACGCTTTCATCAGAAGGGAGAATCACCTTACTGAAAGGCTGGTGTTCCGTGATACCGGCCACAAATGCCAGTACAATGGGAACAGTATCTAGATCGTGCGGACAGCAGATCTAACCGGACAGCATATTTACACGGCTATGTCCGTAACGTCTGGGCATGCAACCAGATGTTACCGCTTCACTGCTCGGAGGTGACCTCCCAACACGAGAAACGAGCGCGTAACGGCGGTCCGCACCGAACCCCGCACGGGCTCGACAACCGCGACAAGCGCATCGACGCACGTTAGAGTTCTCCCCCGGCCAAACCCCGACACCGCATAACTAAAAAGTCTTCCAGCTGATGTCAAGGCCGGCCGGGATCGAGCAATAAAAGTACGTCGTCAACGCGTCCCGCGACTGTTCGACGTTCTCGACCCGAGCAACGTGTCCACATACAAACGCAGTAGGGTACGCACAAAGCTCGCCCCCGACCAAGTCAACACGCCGCATGACTGAAAAGTCTTCTTGCGACTGTGATGACAGGTAGGGTTCAAACAATGTAAATATCCCACACGCGCACCTTTCATCTTCCGCGCAACAAGCGCGACACTGAAATGCCAAATAATCTAACCGGCCGGTCTTGGAAATGGACGAGCTAATAAACTATATTTGCTCTGCATGAACAGTTTCCGCAGCGTCGAAGTGTCTACCGCATTTACCGCTGGATTCCAACACCCGCTACCCATTCATGCAAAGGCTGCAGTTTGTACAGCGACGGGCTGACCCAACGCACAACAGTTATAGGCCGCCGACGGCCATGCCGCTGCCATAATTTCTAGGCTTCCCGGGCACGTACCCGCCGACGTGAACCGTGCGTTTTCCCGGGCCAACCGCGCATCTGTACAGGATAAAACTATGAACAACTCGTCACATCCTCGCAAGACCGCCACTTCCCTCGTGCAGCTTTCCACCGCACAAGCACATCTATTTCCCCACCTAGCTGTCTTTTCTCCCCTAAATTTATAATTTCGCTCTAACCCAACTCTCTCCACGACTAATTACGCTCTCTACGCCCTCGCGTCCCAACGCGAACCCAAACACGGCTGAGAACCGTACTGTTTCCGGCGGCAGCGCAAAGCGCGCGCTGACCGCCGCTCACGGAGGAAACGAAATGAAAGAGTAACTCCCGCCGCGAGGCTCAACCATCGATATGGCGGTGTGAGGATCCGGAACCAACTGTGCGCACAATTAAACGGAATCAACCTCACGACTCTACAACCAGATACGCACGGGTCATGCCCATCGCGTCAAACTGGCCTCCACGGAGCATTACACACGCACAGCCACTGAAAAGTGAAAACGGAAACTCTGTGGTTTTCTGGATTCCGATCTCTGCGCACCAGACATCGCGTATCCCGCACGATTTAGTGGGCTTAGCCCCTAAATGTAGCCTCTGGCCACTAGGTACTCGTTCAAAGCGATCTTGGTTGGAACCAAAAGAGCGCATACCGTACCTTAAAACGCTGTCAATGAACAAGGCTCAAAACCGCGCTGACAGCTCAAGCAAGGCCAACTGGGAGCTAGCATGCAGTAAAAACCGAGACGCTAGTCTCCTCCCGGACAAAATGCAATGCGGGGATAATTTCCAAACACATTCCGTGCAACCGCCATCCGCCATGGGAGCGTTCTCCACCCAGAGCGATGCCTCTCTAACGCGTCCGATCGGTAACAAGCGTTCCAAAACATTACATCGATACGCGAGCAAAGGCGGTTAGGCGCGTCACATCCCCCAAACCGTGAGCTGGCATTTTTCCCAGCAGACGTGGACGGCCGGAGGCGTAGGTGGGGGGACGCCCGACGCTACAGGCCTCGAGGGGTGCGGTAATTTCGACGCACACAGCGCTCTTGCACAGCAGGATCAACCTGCTAGCATCCAACGGCGCGCTGAACAGCGAAAAGTCAAGGCGCTTCTCGTAACGGGGGATACGCAAATTCCTGACAGGCTGGGAAAAAGGGTTAACCCCTAACGACAACGGTCAAGGTCCGCGCCTCCTCGTCGGGCAGGCGAAATTGTCAGGACATTCGTGCGGCGCGCCCGCAACGAAACTTCGTGCGGCGTTCCTGCGACGAAGATGACCCCCAAAAAGAGCGCGAAACAGTGTCCAAATTCAACCGGAAACAGGTTAGGAATCGGAATGCCTGCCTGATCGAAAATCAGGCCCCACGTTGGGGCGCCAGTTTATGCGGGCATCTAACTCCGATTCCTTCAGACCCTGTTCCCGGACGAATATGACACAGCAATACTTCGCTCTCGGCAAAAGGGTTTATTCACTCACTCATTGCCGGTGGGGGGTTTCGGGATCGGGGAACGGTCATCAGCGAGGCCGGGGGGAAGTCCGCTGCCCCGAAGCTGCTCCAAGTCCCAGCGGTAGTCCAAACCGCGTCATGGGGACGTCGTCGTCCAGGGTAGCCGTCCGGTCCGTCACTCGACGTAGCACCCGCACTCCCCGCGCCAGCGTCCGTGTCCCGTCGATCTCCACGCCAGCGTCCTCGTCTCCTGTCGCCGCTGCACGTTGTCCGCCGTCCAAGCTGCCGTGCAAGAGAGAGAGGCTTTCTTTGTCCGGCTTCCCCTTTTCAAGCCTTCGCCCCTTTGTCTTGGGAAGCCAGTCGCGTGACGTCAGTTGGCTTAGGGGAGTGGTTCAGCCGGACCTTGAGGTACGCGAGGCCATCGGCGCTCCCCCGAGGCAGGACGCATCTCGGAGGTTTGGCGCGCTAAGCGTCTGCCGGAAATTGGGGCCCGGAGGGTCGGCGCGGGGGAGGGCAGCCAGATCTCCACACTTTATAACTAAAAATTGAAGTCCTCCAACCACATAAGTATGCACAGACAAAGTTTATTTCAGAACTGGCTCGTGGAACGATTAAGCAGCCAACAAGTTTCAAAGAAATCTTTTTCATGTCCCAAAGGTCAGTAAGGGAAGTGCTCTCCGGAGGCCTGGAGAGCACTTCCCATTCTAATAACTCTTTGAAGGTTTCAGTTCCCAAGTAAAGTAAAAGTGGTAATCGGTAAACATTTCCCAAAACCTACAAGCCAAGAACTCACCCTCGTCAATCCATGCAGAGTCGATCAGCGACATCACCGTGTAAACGGTGCGGTGGGTTGGTGGGACGGTGGACATCGCACAGGTGCCGCGTGAACAACGTGTACTTTGCAAAAATGAGGTTCCCCTAGAGGTTACCGGTTCCCAAACTTTGTTTCAGAAACAAAGAATAATAAAAGGAGGGTACGCGCACGTTCGGAGAGCACATGTCCCACACTGCATAGTCACAGAATTTCCCCTGAACACTTGCCGCAGCGTTGAGACCGCCAGACAAATAATGGCTTGGAGTTACGGATTATCTTTACTATTCATGGCAATGGTTACAGATACCGTCAGAAACTTGGACAGCCTCGGCAATCCTCTTCGCAATGGTGTGGCAACTCTTTGCAAATAATGATATGTCAATCCGAGGAACGCACGGATTGACAAGCTCCAAGCTCATGGCCGTTTTGGAATAATATCTCAAGCAAGTCGCTTTTTTTTTTGTTGTTGTTTTGACAAGAAACGCATTTGAACTGACAACCTAAAATAGAGTATATATATATATTAAAAAAAAAAAAGAAACTGATTGAAGAACATATTCCAACACCCGCGTACACGAAGCGCCTGCATAGCCGACGTTCCGATGCCTGATGTTACGTCACGCGTAACGGCAGGATCTCAGCCATTTACACTGGCGAAATTCGGGGTGCAGTTTCGTACATAAGCTCATGACTAGTTTAATTAATACCCGGACATTATATATCAAAATAAGCTGACGTTTGTCTGTATGAAGTCTCCCTAGATCTAACGAGCGCAAAAACTTAAGTACTTCCGCTTTAGACCGGACAATCCCTTTGAATCCAGTGTCGGATTCAAAAAGGGGGGGGAGTCCGTATGTCCTGACTTCTCTTGAATTCTGCATGTTTAAAAATTTAGGCCGGGGAAAGATGATGGGGGGGGGGGGGGGGGTTGCTTAATGATACGCCCCCCCCCCCTCCCCCCGGGAATAATTCAATCCGCACCAAATGAGAAATTTCTACTTTGCTTGACAAAAATTCATAATCCTCCCGCGGACTGTAATTGCTTGGGTATCATATAACATAAATCAATTAGGATTTTGATATTTCATTGAAAACTTTTTATTCGACGGAATGTCCCAGAAAGTAGGCCATGTACAGGCTCGTAGTAACAGAGTTCGTAGTAACAGCTCGTAGCAACAGTGTTTCGTCGTAATACGGGTTTGCAGAAATAGAGGAGAGGTGCGTAGTAAAGACCACTTGGAGGCCGCCATAGAGATCATGAGGCCGCTTCTCAAACTGCCTCTACAACCGGCAGCGCCGAAACCGCACCCGCGGGAGGCTTTGACGTGACACCTGCGATGCTCCTTAGGCGAACGACCTACTA